>CAUYLG010047210.1:0-43245 GCA_963573385.1 Cacajao melanocephalus | reverse complement strand
GCCAGGCTGGTCTCTAACTCCTGACCTCAGGTGATTCATCCGCCTTGGCCTCCCAGAGTGCTGGGATTACAGGCATGAGCCACTGTGCCCGGCCTTTTTTTTTTTTTTTTTCAAGACAAAGTCTCATTCTGTTGCCCAAGCTGGAGTGCAGTGGCATGATCTTGGCTCGCTGCAACCTCCACCTCCCTGGTTCAAGCTATTCTCCTGCCTCAACCTACCAAGTAGCTGGGATGACAGGCACCTGCCACCATGCCTGGCTAATTTTTGTATTTTTAGTCGAGACGGGGTTTTGCCATGTTGGCCAGGCTGGTCTCAAACTCCTGACCTCCGGTGATCCACCCACCTCAGCTTCCCGAAGTGCTGTGATTACAGACGTGAGCCACTGCACCTGGTCCTAACCTTGTTGAGGAGATTTTGCTTATAGTTCTTAAATCTCATACCTACTGGATTCCTATGTTCCATTCTAAATGGGAAGTCCTGACTTAGATTTTGGAGGGTTGCCTGAGATTTTAGGGCCCTAGTGAATGTGACATATGATTAAGGATCACCAGCCCAAGCAAGTCAACTAAGAACTATTTGAGGCGACATCTTTGTAAACCAAGAACAAATGAAGTAGGAAATCAGAATGATTCAAAGTAGGGCATCGTGGTGGAGGATGAACTTGAATCTAGCTTTTATGGCTGAGGTTTACACAAGAGGAGTGAGAATGAGGGATGTTCTTAGGGAAGATAGGCGAATATGCAAACACACTGACTGGCCCTGCAGCCAGTGGGTGCAGAGGAGGGAAGTGATGAACTGGGTGTGTTAAAGGACAGTGGTGGAAGAGGTAGCTTAGAAGCCCTTGGAGGTCAGAGGGAAAGTTCTGGTCTCATAACTCAGGAGAGGCAAAAACATAATAGATGGGAGTTGTTTGATATAGATTGTGATGACATGCCCCATGCTGCCCCCAAAGGTCTTTCTATGCAGTGGGGACTGTGAGAGCAGAGGCAGAATGGCACCTCAGCCATATCAAGCTTGGCCAGGCCAGGCATTGCTGTGAGAGGTACAGTGTGGTCATGACTGGGCGGGTGACAGGTGCTCTTGGCAGTGAGACGACCCATTGGAATTTTCCAGGATTGGATCAGTTCTCAAATATGGGAGGCCTTGGGAGTCAGGAATGACCTGCATCCCCACCCCATCTGCTGTTTTTGTCTTTTGATTTGGGGGAGGTTTTTTGAGATGGGTTCCCACTCTGTCACCCAGGATAGAGTGCAGTGGCACAATCTTGGCTCACTGCAGCCTCTGCCTCCAGGTTCAAGTGGTCCTCCTGCCTCAGCCTCCCAAGTAGCTGGGACCACAGGTGCACGCCACCATACTCGACTGATTTTTGGTATTTTTGATGGAGAGGAGGTTTGCCATGTTGCCCAAGCTAGTCTCGAACTCTTGAACTCAAATAATCTGCGTACCTCGGCCTCCCAGTGCTGGATTACAGGCCTCCAAGTTGTCTGGCCTCCAGGCTGTCTTTGAATCACTCTAATCACTCTTTGATTCCCTTTGGTGTTGAGATGGGGACTGGAGAGTATGAGCTCTTCCAGCCCTCAGTGTACAAAGTGGCTTACAGCAGATTCCAGTGTACCCTGCTAACCACCCCACTTAGACGGGTGCCTCCTGGGTACCCAGCACTGTGAAACATGCCAACACAAGACAGATTTATGTCAAAGATGAGGACTTTACAAATAGTATTAGGTTGGGAAGATCATAATTCAGTCCCAGCTTGGCAGGAAAATGACTTAGTTAAGTCACTTCTAGCGAAGAGAGCTGCCCTTCTACTGTGAAACCTGGCAAGGTTTGTTTCTCACAAAGGCTCAGGCCACAGGCTATGACCACAAAAGAACAGAGGAGAAGTAGTCTGAGCAGGGCAGGTCCCACCAGGCTGACCCGGTAGGTGCTTTATAGAACTACAGGGAGACCTGTGAGCCACTCATCTCTTTCTCTATTTAGTAAGCGTGATTTCTTCTTTTATTTTCCTAAGGTTTAATTGTTATGAAGAGATGTTCTAATCATATGGTTTGAACTTCAAAAAATACAAAATGGGCCGGGCGCAGTGGCTCATGCCTATAATCCTAGCACTTTGAGGGGCCGAGGTGGGTGGATCACCTGAGGTCAGGAGTTCAAGACCAGCCTGGCCATCATGGTGAAACCCCATCTTTAAAAAAAAAAAAAAATACAAAACGCTGTAGCCTTCCCCCATTTCCCTCGCTATCCTCCCTCTACCCCTAAGGCAACCAGTCACCTTCCCTCCTTCAGTGTCTTGGGGAGATAACGTTGTGGATAAAGACAGGGTTTTTTTTTTTTTGAGTGAAGTGTTCTATACATTCTGGTCTGCATGTGCTTAATTGGATGGAGGTTGTTCCACACTAATATGTAATGAGCTGTGCTTTCTTTATGGCTGTGTTGTATTCCTTTGAACAAATGACTTCTATTTATGCAGCCAGTCCCCTAATGATAGGAACTAGGGGACTGGCTGCATAAATAGAAGTGAGTATATGTTGGAAAGAGAATGTGAGTATATGCCGGAAAGAGAATGTGAGTATATGCCAGAAAGAGGTCTGGAATGTCCAAATCTAGTTCCTATATGGAATGTGTTTCAAAACAGAGGTTCAACTCACTTAGTTGAGGTCGTTTACACCTTTTGTTGAGTCTATTTGCATCCTACTTGGACATGGTTTTTGTACATTCTTTCACCACTCCAGTGGAGGAGACCCACCTGCCCTGCCTCCTCCGCTTCCCCTCTTGTAGCTGAATTTACTCCATTGAAGTTTTCTGGGGCCTGAGATCTCAGTTCAGGGGAGTCCAACAACAAACAGTGGACCAGGGTTTGAACAGCTGGCACAGTAACATCAACGGAAAGGGGCAGAATTTGGCAGCACTCAAACATGATGCACTCAGCAGCCACCGCCAGCACATCCTCTACACCGTCTCATGCAGGGGCCCACCCGTCTCTGTCCTTCCAGCATACAACACACCCACACTGGGCATTCAGTTCAGAGGTGGGAGAGAGGAGGACACCCCTCCTATGGCAGGAGCAGAGGCCATCAAGGTGTCCCGGGAACTGAGAGTAGACACATTGCCACAAGGTGGTACCCTCATTCTCAGGGATGCTGGTCTTGGAGCAGCCCACTCCAAATGAGGAGCCCTACGGACCAGAGCCAACCCTCTGAGGCAGTCTGTGGTGATGCTGATGCAGCTAGAGTTCTTAGCAAAAGCTGACGGATGGGGACAGGCAGCTGCTAGATTAAGTAATTTCTCAAATTTGTAACTGTCAGCAGTGGAAGAGGAGCAGTCTCTTGCCCATCTCTTGCTCAACTTTCTACCCCCACGCTTCTCAGCATAATGTCCTTAAGCGTAATTGGCGCTCCTAAAATAGTTACCAAATGAATAAGTGACCTAGGGAAGGAAAGGGAAGAGGGAGGGAACAGAAGATTGCCTGAAATGGGAGGAGAGAACAGGATGGAAAGAATGCATTGAGCTGTGTGCCTCGATTGCAATGCCTGTCCTGTGACCAGGAAATGCATCCCTGTGCATGTCAGGCTGTGTCTGGCAGGTGGGAGTCTGGTAGAGAAATGGCATTGAACCACATCTTCACCACTAGGTCTGTCCTGGATTTATTTTTAATTAATTTTTAGTAAACTATCAGTGATTGAATTAGACCACTGATGGCCAGGCACAGTAGCTCACACTTGTAATCCTAGCACTTGGGGAGGCCAAGGCAGGTGGATCCCTCGAGATCAGCCTGGGCAATGTGGTAAAACCCTGCCTCTACAAAAAATACAAAAATTAGCTGGGTGTGGTGGTGCATGCCTGTAGTTTAAGCTGCTCAGGAGGCTGAGGTGGGAGGATCTCTTGAACCGGGAGGTCAAGGCTGCAGTGAGCTGAGATCGTGCCACTGTATTCCAGCCTGGGTGACAAAGGGAGACCCTGTCTCAAAAAAAAAAAAGAATTAGGCCATTGATCCCAGGCCAACTTGCTGGCTTGTTGGCTGTTAACAGGGTACCTTCTGAGGATGGGCTGGTTTGAGTGTGTGGCTGTATCTGCTACTCCTTCCTGGGCACATCCACTCACGGCTGCCACGTTGTCTCAAGGGGCCTTGCTTTGCTGACCAGGAAACACGCGGTGAGAAGCTGAGCAGCTGTCTGCTATGTGGCTTTCTGCCTCTGAGGTGTTGTTCTCAGAGTGGGAAGTGTTGTAGGGAGGTGTTTGGGGTTCCCAAGACCACCCTCAACTTCAGTGATTCACTGGAAGGATGCATAGAACTGTTATACTTACGGTGATGGTTCCTTACAATGAAAAGATGCAAATTAAAACCATCAAATGAAAAAAGTGTATAGGGCAGCGTCCAGGGGCATCCAGGCACAAGCTTCCAGTTGTCCTCTCCCCATGGCGTCATGTGGACAACACTTACTTGTCCAAGCAGTGTGTGTCAACACATACAGAGTATTGCCAACCCTCACTTAACCCTGGATGTCCAGGGTCTGTCACATAGGCATGGCTGAGTATAGTCTCCAACCATCCCAGAGGTCAAGCTGTTAATGTGAAGCCCAAGGCCACCATCATATATCACATTGTTAGCCTGGCCTAAGCTTAGGCTCACGTAAACAAGGACACTCTTATCAGGCAGGATATTCCAAAAGCAAGGAACCAGGCCAGGGCCAGACATCTCTTTGGAATGTGGAGTGTGTGGACTGAGCTAGCCTTTTACTCAGCCCCAGGTCAGCCTGCACACAGGCAGTGAGGGGCACCAGCACTACTGCCTTTGCCCTTGGTGGTTTTTCCTGCACCCTAAGACCCGATTTGTCTCTGAATCCACCCCATACTCCAGCTGCCACAGTCAGAGCGCAGAGTTTGAGCATGCGTCTTGGGTGCTCATGTGTCCCTGCCAGGGCTTTTGCCTGTACACACTCCTTTGGGAAGGGAGAGACAGAACAGATAGAAATTTCAAATTTCTAGATGTGTTGGCTGCGAATTGCAGTTGGGATCTCGTCGTCACTGCTACCTTTTGAAGGCCTTAGTGACATCCTTTCGGTGTTCCCTGCCGAGTCCTGTGGGTAGCCCTACCCACTTCCCACATTGTTCCTCTGCCCCTACATAAGCTGCACCCTCTGCCTGCTGCCCTTGCCCCATCCCAGCTCTTTGTTGTGGTTTGTTTTTAAGAAAACTAAGTCCGTCCTTCCTTCAAGCTGCTAAAAAAAAAAAAAAGAAAAAAAAAACTAACTCCTAATGGATAGGACCCCCAACTCTGACTGCCTAACTTCTCAGTCTCTTCTCCAGCCTCAGCAGGGAACCTCCCTGACCCCCACCTTAAGCTTGGCAAAGAGTCTTCTGGGAGCAGGTGACTCTGTGTGTGTGTGTGTGTGTGTGTGTGTGTGTGTGTGTGCGCGCGTGCGCGCACACGCGCGCATAATAGCTTTATTTTCTGCCTCCTCCACGGGACTGTAAGCTCAGTGAAGCAAGGACCCATCAGCCTTCCTTGAACTCCCAGCACTGCAATGTTGTCAAAAAATGAAAAACTCCAATTGAACCTCACTCATCTTCCCATCTTGTCAGACTGTAAACGCCATCAGGATTGTGGACCCTTGAATCCCTGCACCTGGAAAGGTGCCTGGCCGAGAGCAGGTGCTCAGCACCTGGGGGCAGAGATCTTGCAACACCTCTGTCACTGTGTGTATGTGTGTTTTCAAGGAGCACTCTGCCAGCAAGGAAGCTCTGATGCCTTCAGGCCCTCACAGTGCCCATGACGTGACCCGTCCCGTAGAGTGTGACCTCACTTCGGGCAGTAGATGCCCTCACAGGGTCTTTGTCTGTCTTCTGCTTCCCCCTGCTCTATTGGGGATCCCTGCACTTGACAAAAAGCTACAAGCCAAAGAGTTGAGAAACTCCCTCTCTCTCTCATCTCTTGGCATGTACCCAGCCCAACCAGATCCTTTGTCTCACCATCTTTTTTTTCCAGTTTAACTTTAGAGAACTCTTGCTGGGGCTAAGGGGAGTAAGAAGTAAGAAGGGCAGCATCTGTAATGCTTAGTAATCAGTGAAACAAGGAAGCACTTTCCATGTGCGTCCTTTACGCCAAGGGCACCTGTGGAGCTCACTCCCCTCACAGCACTCAAGTCCCTTCAGGGACCTCATTCTCCCAGAGGCAGACGGAGAAGATGCACCATGGCTCCACAGAGGGCAGGTATGAGCATGCCTCAGGACCCAGAGCAGTTGAGGCCTGTCTTGGTGATAGCTGGGGCGCAAGCGCCTGCCCGGCCTGTGCTTACAGACTGTCAGTGTTCTCTTCCCTGGTATTTTGGTGTTTGTTCTGTCAAGCTCTTCTTCCTCATTGGTTGGAACTAGGTCACAAGCACATTGAGTCCGGTCATTTCCTCAGCCTTCTGGGGGTGGATTTTCCAGAAGAAACAGCTCCTCCCTTGCTGGCCTCATGACCTCCAGTGAACACTAGCTTCCAGCAAACAGAAACTTCCAGAGACCAGAGCAGCACTCCCCTGGCCTTTCAGCCTCACATGCAAGACAAGCCACCCTCACATATTTCTCTGTGCTTCTATAAACATCTAAATCAGCTGTCTGGTTTCCTTAACAGTAGCACAGACTCTGAGAGTTTGAGAGAACATATCACTTGTGAATAGGAGAAAATAAGTCCATACTGGGGAAGGTAGCTCTCCAAATTGAGATGAGAAGGTCAGGGTGGGAGGGTGAGTGGTCATGGGTTGGTCCTGATGGGAAGAACTCACCATCAGGGAAGCCGAGGACCCCCCTCCTAATGTGACTGCTGCAGAGCCTTGGCCACACCTTCAGCCCCCAGTCCCCAGCTTGGCTGCTCTGAATGTCTTTCCAGCTACAGAGTCTTCCGTCTTCTGCAACCTGTAAAGCAAGCTGGAACAGGACCGTCAGAAAAACACATAGCTGCTAAAGAAGATCCCTTTAATCCTAATGTATAGCTCTGCCTTATTCCACAAAAGACCACAGTATGGACATGAAGATGATAAACTTGAAGTGATGGAAAAAGCAGAAACGCCAAATACATTAGCAGCTCTTTTTCTTTTGAAAACTAGCCCTTGCAAGATTTGCTTGACATATTGAGTGACAAAGTCCAGAAAACATTTTTCTTTTTACTTAAAAAAGCCTGATGGTTTGTTTAGATATGTCGTGTGAACTGGTGAAAAACGTAAACGTTGGAAACTGTAAATTTTGGCAGTTCTAAGTTTATTTCCAGCAAAAGTTAAAGCTTAATAGTAAATTCAACCAGTGTTTTAGCTTTTTGCCTATACGTTATGTTTTTAAATGTCACCCACTAAACAAAGGACTCAGGTTACACAGTGATTCCTTAAGGATTCTAAGGAAGCCATGACCATTTATTTATAGTTGCATTTTGCTCTTCGGATTTCCAGGATGTATCTTTAAAATTTTTTTGACTTTGTTTTTAGGCATCAAGAGAGACTATCTCTAAAAAATATTTGCATAGTTAGTGTAATTGCTAAGCCACAGGGTGATGTGTGGATAGCAGATTTAGAGGAAGGCAGCTGAGGGGAGAGCAGGAGAAATGAAGCTCAAGAGCCTTCTGGCTGGAAAGACAGCTCACAGATGGGCCACAGCTGTAGATCAGTCCTGAACTAGGGACTGAAGCAAGTTTGTCATAAATAAAGGAAAGTGGTAGTGTTGATGTTGTGGTGAGTGTATATTCACTACCAGAACCATCAGCTCTGGAGGGACCATCAGTTGTCACTGTGGCCACAGAGCATCACTCACATCTCCATTGGGCAGATCTGCAGAGACTCAGTAGTGAACAGAGCAAGTCCCTGCCTCATGGAGCTCACATGCCATAAAGAAAAGAGGCTGGGTGCGGTGGCTCTCACCTGTAATCCCAGCACTTTGGGAGGCTGAGGTGGGTGGATTGCCTGAGGTCAGGAGTTCGAGACTGGCCTGGCCAACATGGTGAAACCCCATCTCTACTAAAAATATAAAAAACTAGCTGGGCATCATTGTAGGCGCCTGGAATCCTAGCTACTTAGGAGACTGAGGTAGGAGAATCTCTTAAACACAGGAGGTGGAGGTTGCAGTGACAACCTCTGAGCCTGGGCGACAGAGTGAGACTCCATCTCAAAAAAAAAAAAAAAAAAAGAGGTGGAGAGGAGGGGTGGTGGTTGGAAGGAGGAGTTCTCCTTTAGGGAAGATGTCTGTGAAGGCTTCACTGAGAGAGTGGCCTTTGAGTGGAGACCCTAGTTGGATGAGGTCTGAGAGACTGAGCTATGTAAGTATCTGGATAGAAAGCATTACAGGCAGAGACAATGGTGCATGCAAAGGCCTTGTGACAGGGTCACCCATGATAACAGGTTTTAAAGCTGGAACTGTGGGTAGGCTGGAGTCAGACACTAGTAGGGCCCAGAGAGGACACTGGTCCCTGAAATCAAATTTGAGGATTTGACCATGGCCAAGAGGCTCAGGTGGCCCAGTGGGAACTCCTAAAGTGGGAACTTTCTAAAGGAAGAATATAAGAACCAGAGTCCAGGGGGCAGTGCCAGGCCCAAGCCTGTGAGGGTTCCCAGAGTTTAGGGGCTAGAGAGAATCTGGTTCCAGTTCAGGCCCTGAACTCTGAGCCTCACAGGTACACTGCCATCCATGTTTTGTTTTGTTTTGTTTCTCAGACGGAGTCTTGCTCTGTCGCCCAGGCTGGAGTGCAATGGTGTGATCTAGGCTCACTGCAAACTTTGCCTCGGGTTGAAGCGATTATCCTGCCTCAGCCTCCTGAGTATCTGGGATCACAGGAACCTACCACCACACCTGGTTAATTTTTGTATTTTTAGTAGAGATGGGGTTTCACCATGTTGGCTAGGGTGGTCTTGAACTCCTGACCTCGTTGTATGCCCACCTCAGCCTCCCAAAGTGCTGGGATTACAGATGTAAGCCACCGTACCCAGCCTCTGCCATCCATCTTAACATGGTGCCATGAGCCAACCTCTCAGGAAAAGGGTGTCACAAACAAATGAGGAAAGCAAGCAGAGGTAGGGCAGAGAGGGAGAGGCGAAGAACTTGTTGTTGGAAAGGGTCGTGTCCCCTCACAGGTGAGAGCACCCACCTCCAGATGTGTCCACTGAGAGTTCATGAAGTGGCTGCCGCATATGGTCCTTGACTGCCCTGGGGGAGAGGTCACGGAAAGCTCTAATGCCACTGCCTCTCGGTTTCCCCAGGAGCTTGCCCGTCAGCGAGGAGTCCTGGAGCGCACAGAAAAGATGGTGGACAAGATGGACCAAGATTTGAAGATCAGCCAGAAACACATCAATAGCATTAAGAGTGTGTTTGGGGGACTCGTCAGTTACTTCAAATCCAAACCAGCAGAGACCTCACCTGAACAGAATGGCACCCTCATTTCCCAGCCCAACAGCAGGTGAGTGCATCTTCTACCATCTGGGTATAAAGGAGCAGAAGTGGGGTGTAGTGTAAATGACCAAGACTTTCACACATCCGTGCCGTAAAGGGATCCAGCAACCCTTTAAGTTACTCATCGGGGATTTGTCCTCAAACGTTGTGAAACCAGGAGCTATTCTTCCCTGTTCATTTGTTTGACATCTAGACTGTCAGTTGCTTCTCCAGTAATTGTGACCCCATTACTTTGAGAGAGGGTGTTCACCTCAGAGAGCGTGATCAGTACAAAGTGACTCACTTTATGCAATTTTTGCTTTAAAAAGTCTTTAGGGGCTGGGTGCGGTGGCTCACGTCTATAATCCCAGCACTTTGGGAGGCCAAGTGGGGCGGATCACAAGGTCAGGAATTCGAGACCAGCCTGACCAACATGGTGAAACGCTGTCTCTACTAAAATACAAAAAATTAGCTGGGCATGGTGGTGCACGCCTGTAATCCTGGCTACTCTGCAGGCTGAGAGAGGAGAATTGCTTGAACCCAGGAGGCAGAGGTTGCAGTGAGCCAACAATGCACCACTGCACTCCAGCCTGGGCGACAAAGCGAGACTCTGTCTCAAAAAAAAAAAAAAATCCAGTGGCTCATGCCTGTAATCTCAGCACTTTTGGAAGCCAGGCTGGGTAGATCACTTAAGCCCAGGAGTTCAAGACCAGCCTGGGCAACATAGTGGGACCCCCATCTTTACAAAAAGTATCCAACCACTGTGGTGCACACCAGTAATCCCAGCTACTCAGGAGGCTGAGGTAAGAGGACTGCTTGAGGCCTGGAGGTCAGGGCTGCAGTGGGCTGTGATGGTGCCACTGCACTCTAACCTGGGCTACAGAAGGAGACCCTCTCTCAAAAAAAAAAAAAAAATCATGTGGCTATAGTCCTAGCTACAGGGGAGACTGAGGTAGAAGGATCACTTTGGCTCGGGTGTTAAGAGCCTAGAGTGCGCTGCGATGGTGCCATTGCGCTACAGCCTCTGACAGAGTCTCCCTGTCTTAAAAAAAAAAAAAAAAAAAAAAAAATGGCCGGGCATAGTGGCTCCCGCCTGTAATCCCAGCACTTTGGGAGCCAAAGTGGGTGGATCATGAGGTCAGGAGTTTGAGACCAGCCTGGCCTATATGAGGAAACCCCGTCTATACTAAAAATACAAAAAATTAGCTAGGGGTGGTGGTGTGCGCCTGTAGTCCCAGCTGCTTGGGAGGCTGAGGCAAGAGAATTGCTTGAACCCCAGGAGGCGGAGGTTGCAGTGAACCAAGATCACGCCACTGCACTCCAGCCTGGGTGACAGAGCAAGGCCCCGTCTTTAAAAAAAAAAATTTTTAATTAAAGAATTAAAATCAAAAAAAATAAAGTTAGAAATTGCTTTCCTCAAGTTTTGGCTCAAAATGTAATAAAAACATACACGAGATTTTGGCAGACTTAAATGTTACATGTCCAAGGATAAAGAAATGGGGTTTCTGCTAAAATAGATTACTACTGTTGGTATTTCAGATGATTGTGTCTGTTTTTATTATAAAAACAATATGAGCATATTACAATCTATACTATACCTACCACAACACAAAAACAGAAAATTTTATTTTTCTCCTTATTCAGTATTTTCATAGTTGTAATCCTAGTATTCTTTTGGTTTAGTAACCTTTTTCTTCCATTTAACCCAGAAAAAATGTTTGCCATTATGTGATTACTCAGGTTCCCTAACCCCGCCCCCACATTTGATTTATTTATTTACTTATTTATTTATTTTTGAGATGGAGTTTCACTCCTCTTGCGAGGCTAGAGTGCAATGGCGCGATCTCGGCTCACTGCAATCTCCGCCCACTGCAATCTCTGCCTCTCAGGTTTAACCTTTTCTCCTGCCTCAGCCTTGCAAGTAGCTGGGATGGTACCTACCACCATGCCCAGCTAATTTTTGTATTTTTAGTAGAGATGGGGTTTCACCATGTTGGCTAGGCTGGTCTCGAACTCCTGACCTCAGATGATCCACCCGCCTTGGCCTCCTAAAGTGCTGAGATTACAGGTGTGAGGCACCAGGCCCAGCCTTTTTTTTAAATTTTATTTTTTTGAGATAGAGTCTCCGGCCGGGCACAGTGGCTCATGCCTTTAATCCTAGCACTTTGGGAGGCCGAGGTGGGTGGATCACCTGAGGTCAGGTGTTCAAGACCAGCCTGGCCATCATGGTGAAACCCCATCTTAAAAAAAAAAAAAAAAAAGAGAGACAGAGTCTCACTCTGTTGCCCATGCTGGAGTATAGTAGCACCACCTCAGTTCACTGAAACCTCCACTTCCTGGCTTCAAGCAACTCCTGCCTCAGCCTCCTGAGTAGCTAGGATTATAGGCATGTACGACCATGCCCAGCTAATTTTTGCATTTTTAGTAGAGACGGGGTTTCTCCATGTTGGCCAGGCTGGTCTTGAACTCCTGACCTCAGATGATCAGCCCCCACCTCGGCCTCCCAAAGTGCTGGGATTATGGGCATGAGCCACTGCGCCCAACATCTCTGTTTTAATTCTGTAATGTGGCACTCTTCTTTTTCATTTTATTTATTTTTTAAGAGATGAGGTCTTGCTATGTTGGCTAGTTGGTCTTGAATCCTGGCCTCAAGCAGTCCTCCCACCTTGGCCTCTCAAAGTGCTGGGATTACAGGCATAAGCCACCATGCCTAACTGCAGAGCATTTTTTTTTTTTAATGCATCACTAAGGTACAGTAAAAATGCATGCATCTTAAGTGGAGAGGCAATGAATGTGAACCTTTGTGCACTAGTGTGGCCACCACCCAGATCAAGATGTAGGGTGTGGTAGGGAGGAAATTAGATAATTACTTCAAGCTAAGAGTGGGGCTGGGGAGAAACCAATGTCGGTAACAAAGCTGGTGGTGCTAGCAGAAAGAACAGGCAGGTGAAGCCATCAAGACTTAGGGAGAGGGTCAGGCATGGTGGCTCATGCCTGTAATCCCAGCAGTTTGGGAGATTGAGGCAGGAGGATCACTTGAGCCCAGCCTGAGCAACATGACAAAACCCCGTCTCCACAAAAAACACAAAAGTGAGTCTGGGCATGGTGGCTCATGCCTGTAATCCCAGCACTTTGGAAGGCCAAGGCGGGTGGATCATTTGAGGTCAGGAGTTTGACATCAGCCTGGCCAACATGGTGAAACCCCCCTCTACTAAAAATACAAAAATTAGCCAGGCGTGATGGCACTTGCCTGTAGTCTCAGCTACTTGGAGGCTGAGGCAGGAGAATCCCTAAGCCTCGGAGGCAGAGGTTGGAGTGAGCACAGATTGTGCCACTGCACCTCAGCCTGGGTAACAGAGTGAGACTCTGTCTCAAAAAAAAAAAATCACACACAAAAATTAGCCGAACATGGTGTTACATGCCTGTGGTCCCAGCTACTCAGGAGGCTGAGGTGGACCTGACCTTTTTGCATAGGTGGGAGCATCACCTGAACCCAGGGAGGTTGAAGCTGCAGTGAGCCATGATTGCACCAGTGTACTCCAGCTTGAGTGACAGAGTGAGATCCTGTCTCAAACAAACAAACAAACAAACAAAGACGTAGGGAGAGGAACCTGCAGGAAGTACCTGCAGAGTTGGCCCTGGGAACCTGCAGGCCTCAGTGAGTGCCCTGGGGAGGCACTAGCTAAGGTTATAAGAGTGGGTTTGTTTTTTTGGCTCAGCCACAATCACCATTCCGGGTTTTCCAGTTCAACCATAACTTTAAATATTTGTCATTTCCCTCCAATTGTAGTTGTTGTTGTTTTTTTCAATATTCACATCAGAAAGTGTTTTATAGTCTAATCTCTGGCCACATTTAATTGCCATAAGGGAAGGTAGGATGTTCATTTGTTTTGGACTTACACATCCTCCATGTACAGACTCAGAAGCAGAGTAAGCCCTTGGAGGAGTGGGAAGCTGGCAAGTTTGTGTCTAGCACCCTTTCATACCCTTCCACATCCTGCATGCCTCTTCACAAAGGCTGCTTCTGGGGTTCTTAGAGGCCCCTGCATCTCTGAACATAGCTATAAAAGCCATGAAAGTCCTGTGGCTCCAGGGGCAGTTTTGTTTTTTTTAAAGCATCTTGGAAACTCAAGGGCTTCCCAACAAAGGCTTCCTATCAGTGAGGCAGCCGTAGTTATTTCAGTGAGGTGGGCTTCAAGTTCCCCCAAAGTCATGTACCCTGCCTGGCCTTCTGCCCCTAGATAAGCTCCAATCACTTGTAGCATTCTTGCCATCTCTTAGTAAATTCAAGAAAGCAAAACTTTACCCACGTTCTGCAGTTCTGTGGGGGAAGTAGCTGCAGGAATGCAGTCTGTCTGTTGGAAGATGTGGGGGAGGCAGACAGTCCACAGGGATGCAGTGGGGGCCCAGAGGAAAGGGAGGTTGGTCCTGGGAGCAGAGGAAGGCAGCACAGAGGACCTGACCTTTTGCAGAGGGTAAAGGTTTTGAGGGAAACCGCCAGTTAAAGGAGGGGGTTGGTGCAGACATAAGTCAGTTAAAGCATAGGGGAAGCTGGGATGAAGGAAGTTGTTGGCCATTTCAAGGCCTAGCAGGGCCAGGCGCAGTGGCCTATACCTGTTATCCCAACATTTTAGAAGGCCAAGGTGGGATGATTACTTGGGGCCAAGAGTTCAAGACCAGCCTGGGCAACATAAGATCCTGTCTCTACAAACATAAAAGTGTTTTGTTTTGTTTTGTTTTGTTTTGAGATGGAGTCTTGCTCTGTTGTCCAGGCTGGAGTGCAGTGGTGCAATCTCTCCTCACTATGTCCTCCATCTCCCAGGCTCAAGCAGTCCTCCCACCTCTGCCTCCCAAGTAGCTGGGCCTACAGGCGTCTGCTACCGTGTACAGCTAATTTTTGTATTTTTTTGTAGAAGCAAGGTCTCACTATGTCGCCCAGGCTGGTCTTGAACTCCTGGGCTCAACTGATCCTCCCACCTCAGCCTCCCAAAGTGCTGGGATTGCAGGCCTGAGCCATTGTGCCTGGCCCACTTACAAGCTTTTAAAGTAAGTTTCTCCTAATCAGACTTGTATTTAGTCATGCATTTCCTGTGTACATCGTTATCACACAAACCGTTTGGCCTTCTCTGAAGTTTTGTTTCTTAGGAAGCCCTGTTTGTCCTTGCTGACGGCTTTCCATGCTGCTTGTTCTCATTTCCACTTAAAGCTCATGTGTTCCTGTCACAGATTTAACTACCCCTAATTTGAAATTCTCTAACTTATGTAAGACTTGGTTTCTGACCAGGAACCACCTTCTTAAACTTCTCTTTTTTTTTTTTTTTTTTTTTTTGAGAGGGAGTTTTACTCTTGTTGCCCAGGCTGGAATGCAATGGCACGATCTCAGCTCACTGCAACCTCCACCTCCGGGTTCAAGCGATTCTCCTGCCTCAGCCTCCCAGGTAGCTGGGATTACAGGTGTGCACCACCATGCCTGGCTAATTTTGTATTTTTAGTAGAGACAGGCTTTCACCATGTTGGTCAGGCTGGTCTTGAACTCCCGACCTCAGATGATCCGCCTGCCTCAGCCTCCCAAAGTGCTGGAATTACAGGCGTGAGCCACTGCGCCCAGTTAACCTTCTCTACTTTCTTATCACTTCTCTCACTGTCCCTAGAAATTGGTTTTCTTGGCCAGGCACAGTGTCTCACGCCTATAAGCCCAGCACTTTGAGAGGCTGGGGCGGGCAGATCACGAGGTCAAGAGATCGAGACCATCCTGCCCAATGTGGTAAAACCCCATCTCTACTAAAAATACAAAAATTAGCTGGGCAGGCCAGGCATCGTGGCTCACGCCTGTAATCCAAACACTTTGGAGGCCAAGGCGGGCGGATCATCTGAGGTCAGGAGTTCAAGACCAGCCTGACAAACATGGTGAAACCCCATCTGTTAAAAAAAAAAATTAGCTGGGCATAGTGGCGTGCACCTGTAGTCTCAGCTACTCGTGAGGCTGAGGCAGGAGAGTCACTTGAACTCAAGAGGTGGAGGTTGCAGTGAGCTGAGATCACGCCACTGCATTCCAGCCTGGTGACAGAGTAAGACTCTGTATCAAAAAAAAAAAAAAGGCAGAAGGAGAAACTAGGTTTCTGGGATACCTGGAGGGTGGGATATCAAGAGGGCATTTGTTGCCGGGGCATGGTGGCTCACACCTTGTAATCCCAGCATTTTGGGAGGCCAGGGCAGGCAGATCACCTGAGGTCGAGAGTTCAAGACCAGCCTGACCAACATAGAGAAACCCCATCTCTACTAAAAATACAAAATTAGCTGGGTGTGGTGGCGCATGCCTGTAATCCCAGCTACTCAGGAGGCTGAGGCAGGAGAATCACTTGAACCTGGGAGGTGGAGGTTGCCGTGAGCCAAGATCATGCCATTGCACTCCAGCCTGGGCAACAAGAGCGAAACTCCATCTTTAAAAAAAAAAAAGAGGCCGTTTCTTTTGCCTGGATTGCTGGGAGTAGCACTGTGCAGCGGGGAGGGCTAAAATTGCAAGTAACCGTGGTTCCCAGCTTGGCTGGTGAAGTAGTCAGGCTGCTGCTGAGATGGGAGAGCAGGCTGTTGGAGAGGCACAGCTCCCAGCTGGAGGCACCTGCCACGCTTTGGGGGGCTCAGCAAGATGAGAGTGAAACCAGCCTGGCCAACATGGTGAAAACCCATCTCTACTAAAAATAGAAAAATTAGGGCATCAGCCACAGTCTAAACGACTTTGAGTTGCCCCTTCCTATAGCCAGTGTTAGGAAACTAGGCCATGGAGCAAAATCAAAGATATTTTATAGGGACTCACGTGATGAGAAAAAAAACATATTTTCACAACTTTTTAGTGACAAATTCAAAATATAAAAACAGTACTAGGCTGGACACAGTGGCTCATGCCTGTAATCCCAGCACTTTTTGAGGCTGAGGCAGGAGGATCACTTCAGTTCAAGACCAGCCTGGGCAACCTGGTAAGACCCATTTCTACAAAAAGTTTTTAAAAATTAGACCTGACACAGTGGCTCACACCTGTAATCCCAGCACTTTGGAAGGCCAAGGTAGGTATTCACTTGAGGTCAGGAGTTCGAGATTAGCTCGACCAATATGGTGAAACGCCATCTCTAGTAAAAATACAAAACATTCGCTGGGCGTGGTGGCGTGCATCTGTAATCCCAGCTACTCAGGAGGCTAAGGCAGAAGAATAGCTTGAACCCAGGAGGTGGAGGTTGTAGTGAGTCGAGATCACACCACTGCACTTCACCCTGGGTGACAGAGCAAGACTCTGTCTCAAAAAAAAAAAAAATTTTTTTTAAATTGGCCAGATGTGGTGGCTCACACCTGTAATCCCAGCACTTTGGGAGGCTGAGGTGGGCGGATCACCTGAGGTCAGGAGTTTGAGACCAGCCTGGCCAACATGGTGAAACCTCGTCTCTACTAAAAATACAAAAATTAGCTGGGCAGGGTGGCGGGCAACAGTAATCCCAGCTACCTGGGAGGCTGAGGCAGGAGAATCACTTGAACCTGGGAAGTGGAGGCTGCAGTGAGCCAAGATCGCGCCACTGCACTCTGTCTCAAAAAAAAAAAAATTCACCAGGCAGGGTGGTGAGTGCTTGGTCTCAGCTACCTGGGAGGCCGAGGTGGGAGGATCACTTGAAGCTAGGAGTTAGAGACTTCAGTGTTTGCGCTGCTATACTCCAGCCTTGGTGACAGAGACCCTATCTCAAACAACAACAAAAACAGTAATAGTTGAGTACTGTGTTTTGGTAATATAAGTGCACTAATGAGAAGAATGAAACCCTTGAGGTTCAAAGTTCGTCATCTGAGGTTCAGATGGTCATCTGTAAGGCCCTTCTTTGCTCATGGTCGTATAAAAACAGGTGAAATTTTGTTATGTGTATTTTACCACAATAAAAATAACTTGAGGCTGGGCGCAGTGGCTCATACCTGTAATCCCAACACTTTGGAAGGCCAAGGTGAGTGGATCACTTGAGATCAGGAGTTCGAGACCAGCCTGGCCACCATGGTGAAACCCTGTCTCTACTAAAAATACAAAAATTAGCCAGACATGGTGGTACACACCTGTAATCTCAGCTATTTGGGAGGCTAAGGCAGGAGAATCACTTGAACGAGAGGCAGAGGTTGCAGTGAGCCAAGATCATGTCACTGCACTCCAGCCTGGGCAACAAAGCAAGACTCCATCTCAAAAAAGGAAAAAAAAAAGAACTGGGAAATAATACAAAAACAAGATGTGGGCCAGATGTGGTCGGCAGGTCATTCATTGTTTGCTGACCGTGGTCTAAAGTACCCGTTTGGTTGTTTCATGTGCGTTTCATCTGCCTGGTCCTAGGAATGCTGGTTTCTCTGAGGTGGGGGGGGGCACCTAACTCAGTGCTACTCGATGCTGCAAGGTCTCACTGTGTTGCCCAGGTCTCACACTCATGGGCTTAGGCGATTCTCCTGCCTCAGTTTCCCAAAAGGCTGGGATTACAGGCATGCGCCACCACACACGCCTTAGCTGCCACACTTCTGAGGCAGGTGTTGTCTAAGGCAGGGATATTCGTAAGCTTATTGCACAGCCAACTGTGCTCCTGGGAGAAGCTGCTGAAATCCCTACTTTGGTCAGGAGTTTGGCACAGAGGAAGCATTTGATTTTTAGCACACGGGCATTATGTGAAAAGATTGATAACACTGTCATAGGGGTTTTTCCTTTTTAAAAGTTTTCTTCTTTGTGAACTTTTATCCAAAAGATTGAAAGAAGCCATAAGTACAAGTAAAGAACAGGAGGCAAAGTACCAGGCCAGTCACCCAAACCTTAGAAAGCTGGATGATACAGGTGAGTGGATATCTGTGTGCACACCCACTTTTGAATTCTTAGGGGAGACCTCTAGGTTTGGCATTGGTCCTTGGGAGGCAGTGGCAACCTCTCTGGAGAGGTGGGCTGGGGCCCCAGCTGCTGGCATCACCCATGCTAACCAAAGGGCCTAGGGACCCAGCAAGCTCTCAGGGACCTGGGGGTGTGCATTATGGTGGGGCACCTCCCTTTATCTCCCTCCATGGAGGGGAGAATAAGGAAGTGGGGGCCTGCATTTGATTGAAAATGAGCCTGCCCAGCTGTGCGCAGTAGCACACGCCTGTAATCCCAGCGCTTTGGGAGGCCGAGGCGGATGGATCACCTGAGGTCAGTAGTTCACAACTAGCCTGACTAACATGGTGAAACTGCATCTCTACTAAATACGAAATAATTAGCTGGGCATGATGGCACATGCCTGTAATTCAAGCTACCTGGGAGGCTGTGACAGGAGAATCACTTGTACCTGGGAGGCAGAGGTTGCATTGAGCCAAGATTGCACCACTGGACTCCAGCCTGGGCAACAAGCGTGAAACCCCATCTCAAAAAAAAGAAGAGGAAATGAGCCCACCATCGGTTCCTGTCTTGTGTTGCTCTGAGTTGTTTCAGCTGTTCCAGCAGTAAAAAGCCAACCACAGAAAAACCCCTTTGGTAAATAGAATAATGGTCCCCCCAAAAGTTGTCCACGTCCTAATCCCTAGACCCCGTGAGTGTGTTAGGTTATATGGCAAAGGGAGAATTACACTTGCAGATGGAGTTATAACTGCTAATCAACAAGATGGGGAGATTATCCTGTGTTGTCCAGTTGGGTCCAGTGTCATCACAAAGGTCCCTTTTAAGTGAAAAGGGAAGCAGAAGAAAGAGCAGCAGAGTCAGAGATCTGAAGATGCTGCTGGTCTTGAAGATGGAGAAAGGGGCCACTTGCCAAGGTACGCAGGTGAACTCTGGAAACTGCAAAAGGTAAGGAATTAGATTCTTCCCAAGAGCCCCAGAAGGAGTGCAACCCTGAGGACAGCCTGACTCAGCCCAGTTGAGACCCATGTTGGACTTCCAGCCCCCAGAACCTAAAGACAAGTTTGTGGTCATTTGTCACAACATCAGTGAGGGACTAATACAGCCTCCAGCCCAGGCAGGAGGAGCAGCAGCCACACGGACAAGGTGTGCAAGACAGTGAGTGTTGATCGAATCATCCCACTTGGTACGTATCAAGTGATAAGCCCAGAAACATTCCTTATCTGGAAAGGAATTTAGGACTCATGGGGCCTCCTCCAAAGGCCCCTCAGAAGCCAGGTACATTGAAATTGGTGCTGGAAACCAAAGGCTTACTGTGCTGCCTTCAAGAAGACAACACAGTTTGGAAACTCTGGAACCCACCATGGTTGTGGTTGATGCAGCTGAGGAGAGACCAGATGGAGGAAGAGCTGCGAGCAGGGAGACTGACACCATCAGCACAGTTCAGTCTGGAAAGGCAAGCGGAGGAAGTGACTGCAAATTGAAAGGCAAGGGCTGGGAAAACCCGCCTCATCATACTCTGGAGAAGTGGCACAGGACACTGCACCCAAGACACAATTTTAAGGAATTAGAGTTTTCATTTGTGTGGTATATATTAACTTGAAAGACTGAAAAAAGAATCGACACAGTTTGCAGAATGGTTTCAGTTGGTTGATGCTCGAGGAAATATGCAAAGTCTAGAAAGTGACATTTCCCTAAAAGATACCTGGGATGATAGGGCTTTTCTGTGTGCATTTAGAAACTAAAGTTCATTCAAGCTGAGAAAGATAATTTTAAAAAAGAAGAAACTGAAGTTCAAGGAAGATTTCTTGGGGCAAATGCGTGTTATTTAACATTTCTTTTTTGCTTGTTTCAAGTGAAAAGATAGCGTAGAAATAAATTTTAGAAAGAAACAAAATTACCCATACTTCCATTTCTGTAACGTAACAGTTAGTATTTTTAGACCTTGTCCATAGCCTGTGTAGTTTGTGTTACTGCAATTCCACTGGTATATCGTCACTTGTGTGACTCTCTTTCCTGAGCTTGTGCAGCAGGTCTGAGTAGGTGACCCTTAGGTTGAGGGTCTTTGATCTCCCAAGGACTGAGGGAGAGAGCAGGAACCCTCCCTTGCCCCATGGAAGCATCTCTTCTTCTGGTCCCTGAGCCTGCCCCGTGCTCCTCCGTCATCCCTCTGGATGGCCTCAGAACCAACCCCCTCATTCCTTCCACCCATTTTTCAGATGAAATTGTTTTGGGTATATGAAACAGCATTTGAAGAAATGTCAAGTAACTGCTGTCATGGTGTTTCCTTCTGAACTTAGACCCTGTCCCCAGAGGGGCTGGTTCTGCTGTGAGTACTGATGCTTACCCGAAGAACCCACACCTTCGAGCCTATCACCAGGAGATCGACAGCAACCTAGGTGAGACAGCACCGCGCCACTGTCCTCCAGGTGGCTCACACCAAGCATGGCCCCTGCGTCAGGAGCCTACAGCTCCTTCACCACACATCACATCCCACACTAAGCCAGGTCCATTTTGCCACTTCACTGTCTCTGGAATCTGTCCACCTCTCACCATTTCCTACTTCCAGCCCAACTGAGCCGTCCCTGCCTCTCACTTTCATGACAGCACCAGGGACCCAGGAGTCCCTGGGTCCCTGAGGCCGTCCCAGAGGCCGTCGAGTGTGGCCTGGACATGACCACTCACTCCATTTCTCCCGTTGGCCACTCAGAGCCCTGTTTTCCTCCTCTGTGAAACGGGCTCCCTCTGAGAACAATGGGACAGTTACCTGAGCCAGAAAGTGCCTGGCATGGTCAGAGTTAGCACTAGTGTTGCAATTGGCACTTTGGCCACACAGCCTCCAGCATAATGTTTCAAAACAGAGGGGGGTGCAGGGGGCTGGGCTTGGTGGCTCATGCTTATAATCCCAGCACTTTGGGAGGCTGAGGCGGGTGGATCACCTGAGGTCAGGAGTTCAAGATCAGCCTGACCAACATGTGAAACCTCATCTCTACTAAAAAGACAGAAATTAGCCAGGCGTGGTGGCAGGTGCCTGTAATCCCAGCTACTCGGGAGGCTGAGGCAGGAGAATCGCTTGAGCCTGGGAGGTGGAGGTTGCAGTGAGCCGAGATTGCACCATTGCACTCCAGCCTGGGCAACAAGAGTGAAACTTTGTCTCAAAAAAAAAGAAAGAGTGAGGGGGTATATTCTTCCAGAACTCTCTCATGGAACCCACACACACTCACAGTGCAGTCCAGGCTCTCTCTGCCTGCCCTGGTACCTTCTGCCCTCATCACCTGCAAGCTCGTGTGAGATTTCTGATATGAGTTCTTTCTGCCTCGTGGCCCCTATCTGCCTGGAGTGGCCTCCTCCAACTCTCTGCAGGATGGCTCCTTCTCTTGTCAGTCTTGTATTAGTGTGGCCTCCTCTCCCCATCTCTCAGGGCCCTTGTGTTTCTAGGGGGCTGCCCTGTCCATTTGTGATTGTGTATCTGCTGGTTTGCCTGCTGTCTTCCCAACCAGACTGCAGATTCCACGCAGCATGGGAGTGTTTCCATTTTGTCACTACTTTATACCTGGGGCCCAGCAGGCAAGCACTTAGTGATTATTTTTTGTTTTTTGTTTTGTTGCTGCTGGTATTTTGTTTTGTTTTTTTGAGATGGAGTTTTGCTCTTGTTGCCCAGGCTGGAGTGCAGTGGCACAATCTAGCTCACAGCAACCTCCACCTCCCAGGTTCAAGCGATTTTCCTGCCTCAGCCTCCCAAGTAGCTGGGATTACAGGCATGTGCCACCACGGCCAGCTCATTTTGTATTTTTATTAGAGACAGGGTTTCTCCATGTTGGTCAGGCTGGTCTCAAAATCCCGACCTTAGGCCCGCCTCGGCCTCCCAAAGTGCTGGGACTGTAGGCATGAGCCATCGGATCCGGCCAGTGATTATTTTTTGAATGGAGTAGTCAGTTATTTGAAGTTTAAGTAGGTACTGGCTTGTGGGCAGTTCCGTGTCTTTGTTCTAGGTGGTGTCTCAGACTTGCTGCCTCCTCTTACCGCTGCTGCATGAACAGAAATCTCCCCCATGGTGACCTGGGTCACCCTGTCAGTCTCCCAGCCCCTGTTTGGAGCTGGCAAAGTGAAGGGGAGAAATAATAAGATTCCCCCGCTCCCTCCGCCCAGTGCTGTAAAGATACCTAGTGGGAGGCGAAACTGAAACTCATGAAGATGCACATGGAGTGTCTGTGCACAGGCTTGCTCCTGCTCACTCTCTGGGAAGCCCCAGACAGCTGCCTCCTCCTCCTATTTCCTGGACTCTGTTCTCCAGAGCCAAAGACTTCTCCGAGGTAGAAGGTGTGTCTGCCCAGATCTGACTACTCCAGAGAAACCCAGAGAGGCTTGAAAGCCCTTTGTCCTTCACCAGGAGAAAGGGAATGGTTAGAGCAGGTGGTATGGTTGGTGCCTGCTGGGAGAAAGTGGGAGAAGGGACACTGATGAAGGTTACTGAATTCCAGGAGACAGGACAAAGTGCTAAGTACTGCCCGCCACTAGGGGTCTGAGGGTGCACAGTTGGCACTGTGGACTTGCAGCTGGGCAGGTCCTGGCAGAACGAAATCTAGAGTAGGAGGTAGGCCAGGGCAGCAGAGCGGGTAGCTGGTTCAGAGCTTGGCCCTACAGCCCTGCTGACACAGGCCAGGCCAGCCTCTCTGGTGGGGCAGGGGGTGTTGCCTTTGCTCACACTCTTCCCGTCTTAACACACCCTCCCTGCGATTTCTGGAACTCAGGCAGGCTCCTGACTCCAGTGCCCTTGCCCGGTTGCTTTACATTATCACACATTTTGTCTCAGCCTCGCTGTTTGCTTATCTTTTGCTGCCCTGGCTGCCAGTGAGCTTCCTCCTGAGGTCTGAGGCAACCACAGGCTCTACTCCATGGAGCATGAGGCCATGAGTTTCAGTCAGCTCCAGAAGCAAAGAGCTGAAGACTTTTTTTTTTCCAAGTTTTAAATTATATTGTTTTTCTCTTTTCTTTTCTTTTTTATTGTGGCTTAGGCTGGTCTCCAATTCCTGGGCTCAAGCAATCCTCCCACCTTGGCCTCCCAGAGTATGGGGATTACAGGCATGAGCCTCTGTGCCTGACCTGAAGATTGTATTTTTATTTTTATTTTTTTATTTCTTTTTGAGACAGAGTTTCACTCTGTTGCCCAGGCTGGAGTGCAGTGGCCCAATCTCAGCTCACTGAAGCCTCTACCTCCCAGGTTCAAGCAATTCTCATGCCTCACCCTCCTAAGTAGCTGGGATTACTGGCGTGCGCCACCACACTCAGCTAATTTTTGTATTTTTAGTAGAGATGGGGTTTCACCATGTTGGCCAGGTTGGTCTCAAATTCCTGACCTCAAGTGATCTGCCTGCCTCGGCCTCCCAAAGTGCTGGAATTACAGGCGTGAGCCACCGCACCTGCCTATCTTTTTATTTTTTGAAATGGACTCTTGCTCTGTTGTCTAGGCTAGAGTGCAGTGCATTGATTTCAGCTCACTGCAACCTTCTTCTCCCAGGTTCAAGTGATTCTCTTGCCTCAGCCTCCTGGGTACCTGGGAATACAGGCATGTACCACCACGCACAGCTAATTTTTGTATTTTTTAATAAAGACAGGGTTTCACCATTGTTGGCCAGGCTGGTCTCGAACTCCTGACCTCACGGAATCCACCCACTGGGGCCTACCAAAGTGTGAGGATTACAGGTGTGAGCTACCGCATGCAGCCTGAAGACTACCTTTTTAAAAAACTGGTTTCACTTAGATTTGTGGTGCCAGTGCTAGGCATTTGTGTTTCCTCATCTTTTTCCGCTTAGTGTTTTATATTTAATCCTGCAAATAAGAAGGCTTACAAAGCACCACCTCTTCTCCCTTCCCTCTGGCTCTTTCCTGTCTGCTGTTCTTAGTAAAAAGGCAGAAAGCAGCCCTGGGCATGTCTCCCTACCCAGCGTGCACAAACACACACAGTCACAAACCTGGGAAGAAGGCTTTTCTCTTTACCCTGCTATAATCAGTTAAGTGAAGACTCATCTCTGCAGTAAGTGCAGTCCCACCAGGCGACACAGATTCCTTGGCATGTCTCTCCTCCTTACCCACACCATCAGGAAGCATTTGCGGGTGCCATGACTGTGTTTGCTCAGGCCTGTGTGTCATTTCCTTCCCCCACAGATGAGCTGTCCATGGGACTGGGCCGTCTGAAGGACATAGCCCTGGGGATCCAGACGGAAATTGAGGAGCAAGATGACATTCTTGACCGGCTGACAACCAAAGTGGACAAGTTAGATGTCAACATAAAAAGTACAGAAAGAAAAGTTCGACAACTCTGAAGACAGATGGATTTCCACTCTATTGTGATGAAAAGATTTGAAAGATCTTTTTTTTGAACTTCCAAGAAATTTCATTTACTATTTTAGTATGTAAATTAATGTGTGTTTGCAAATGTTAGAGTAGATCTTAAGACATTTTGCGGTTATAAGGAAGTGTTTGTCCCACATTTTCCTAGGGTCAACACCTTGCCAAGTTCTTCCAGCAAAATGCTTAGAGTTTTAGTCTGAGCACAGTAGCCTGGCCCTGCATATCTTGGGCATTTGATTACCAGACGGGAATAAGAAGAAGAGTTGCATTTCTCTAATGAGCGCATGGAAAGATGCAGACAGAATTTCAGTCTTGCAGCCATGGGCCTCTATTTCTTATTCCTAAGCCTTACCATGAGTCAAAGTGTTAAGGGGGCATGTGACCCAGTCATTTGGTAGAGGAAGGTCCTTCCCACACCTTTGTTTAGGAGTCATCATTCACACACATGTACACATACACAGTCACACACATACACACACACTCCGAAAACATCTTCTTCTTCTTTCGTCTCCTGGAAGGGATCAGTGTTAGAATGGGAAATGGAGTGTGTTGTGTTCTTTGCTCTTTTGTTGGCAGATGTCCCCACTTGCCTCCAGCCCCCCATCCTTGGCATGCGTGTTAGTAGAGACCAGTGCTACTCACTGTGACTCCTGGAAATGTGCAGGGAATTGGCTGAGCCCCTCTTCCCCATGTGCTCTCATCTGGAACTCTCCTTCTGTGATTGGGAACAGGTCTTCCCCTGGCTCGAGGCTGCCAGGCTGACCGGCAGGGGCACCCAATAGAGTGTGTGGGAATGGAGTGTCACACAGATGTGGCTGTGCAGTGGTCTTCCTCCACCCCTCTGAGAATCACCACGAGGCAGGCCTCAGTAGGGCAAAATGTTTATTTAGTGCCTGGGGTCTCCTGACCTGTCCAGCACTCCCACTCACTCTTCTGCACTTCTTGCAAGGTAACTTGAATCATCACTTCTCCGCCACCCAGTTTTAGGACTGGAACTCTACAAGTGATGCTGACTTTGTATAGAAGGATTTGGCTAAGGGGAAAAAAGCCCAGATACCATTTTAACTGGCCCAGTTCATTTTCTCCTTTCGTTTTACAGAAGGGATCATTTAGAAACATCAATTAAAACTGATTTCTTTGTGTTAGTACATCCAACAAAATAGTTGGAGCCAAAGGACCTTGTCTTTTTAAAAACCAGAATATTTTGAAGATGGTGAAGCGATTGACTTTAATAATGAAATAGGTCACTGTTAAAAATAACAGTGCCTTTGACCTTAAAACATGGTACTGGCCCATGTGACCTGTTTCCCAATACTTTCCTCTACAGTCTGCAGCCTATAAACAGTGGTGCTTCAAAGCAAAGGAGACCTCTCTAAGTGCTGCAACAGCACATTCATTTTTATGTAGCAATTTGTTTATAAAAGTTTTCATCCCAGGCCAGGTGTGGTGGCTCACATCTGTAATCCCAGCACTTCGGGAGGCCAAAGTGGGTGGATCAGGAGTTCAGGACCAGCCTAGCCAAGATGGTGAAACCCTGTCTCTACTAAAAATATAAAAATTAGCCAGGCGTGGTGGCGGGTGCCTATAATCCCAGCTAGTTGGGAGGCTGAGGCAGAGAATTGCTTGAATCTGTGAGCCGAGATCGTGACACTGCACTCCAGCCTGGGCGATGGAGTGAGACTCCGTCTCAAATAAGTAAGTAAATAAATAAATAAAGTTTCCATCACATAATGCATGACCTTCCTAAAAATATCCACAGCCTCTATAGGCAAGCAGAGCTTTCTGTGCTACAAACCAGTCACATTCCAGCCACCTCAGGGATTCTGATCCATGTCATTAACAACCATCCCAGGGTGTGAAGGCTTGGTTAAAGCTTATCAAACTACACATTTGTTTATTAGGTGAGCTCGGCATTATATTCTCTCAATAACTGGTAAGAGGGAAATTTTAAACAGAACACTTAACCCAAACAAAACTATTTCATGAGGCTTTCAGCAAAAATGCTGCTCAAAAGCGTGAATCCAGGATACAGAGCAAAAGGCTTTTGTGCATAGTTCCACTTATTGTAATTGTTTCCGGTTCTTTCCTCCAACACCTTCCATGTGTGTCATAACTGTTTCTCTGTCACCATCAGGCATAGACTCGTGGAGATTAGTCATTATACCTCAGCCCTAAGCTAATTATTTAAAATAAATAGATACACGTAAAGGCCACTGCTAGACATTCTCGGCAGCCTTCCACTTGCATAATGAGATTAGTGATTCAGCGGACTTGAAGCATAGCAGCATCTTATTTTATGCACCTTCCCTGTCTTTTGCTGGACTGATGAAGCCAGTCACCCACCCTTCTCTTTTTTTTTTTTTTTTTTCACCCCAAGTATATGGAAGGACAGTTGCCTTCACTTTTCTGGAAATTTGTCTTCCTCTGACATATTAGGGGGCCTCATTTTGTCCTGTTCTTATTCAGACCCTCTTGTCCTACGGCCTGTGCTGAGGGACTGTCACTAAGCTACAGGACTGCCACCTGGTCCTTTCTGCCACGTCTTCCCCACTGCCATGCCCAGGAAGGCCTGGTTGCTGATGCTACGTTATAAATGAGTTGCTTGCATTTTCACAGAGAATGAAGGAAGACATAAGACAGCTCCAGAATCTTTTCACATGATGATTGGGATCAACAAAAAAATGCTACCCTCTAGACTAGACACATCCTATGGAGACAAGCAGAGGTGCTAGGGCTGGGGTGACTGGATGGAATTTGGTACTGCAGACGAAACCAGTTAACTCATCCTTCTTGCCACATGGGGTCTGTAAGACAGATTTTGATTTCCACAGTTGAGCTGAAAACAAACTGTGCCTTCAAAAAAAAAAAGTGGTATTTCTAACTTAAGGTTAATTATATGTTAAGTGTGCTACTAACTTAAAAAATAGTGCACTCTCCTTCAAGGAAGTTTTCTAACATCTAATAATTTGTAACTTAGTGGAGTTGCCTTGTGGATGTCTTTTTTGCATTCTGTAGGAAAGGAAACCTGGATTTAACTAAGGTTGCAAGAAATAAAAATGTCAGTGCATTTAAATTTCTCTAGCCTCTTTTTGTGAATATGTAATTTTAAGTGTACACTACACCAATTTAATAATCTTATACTTTGCCCACATAGGCCTTTTCTACAGAATTTTTAAAGTTAAAATGTTGAGCATCTTTAGCTCTGATGAATGTGATGTCTTGTGTACAAAATGATGAGCTAGGGTCAGGGCATGGTGGCTCACGCCAATAATCTCAGTGCTCTGGGAAGCCGAGGCAGGAGAATGACTTGAGGCCAGGAGTTTAAGACCAATCTGAACAACATAGTGAGACCCCATCTCTACAAAAAATTCTAAAAAATACCTGTGCCTCTAGTGCTAGCTACTTTGGAGGCTAAGGTGGGAGAATTGCGTAAGCTCGGGAATTCAAGGCTGCAGTGAGCTATGATCACGCCACTGCACTCCAGCCTGGGCAACAGAGTGTGACCTTGTCTCTAAAAAATAATAAAATGATGAGCTAAGTTCAAGACCAGCCTGGCCAACATGGTGAAACTCCCTCTCTATTAAAAATACACAAATTAGCCGGGAATAGTGGCATGTGCCTGTAGTCCCAGCTCCTCAGGAGACTGAGGCACGAGAATAACTTGAACCCCGGAGGTGGAGATTGCACCACTGCACTCCAGCCTGGGCAACAGAGCAAAATTCTATCTCAAAAAAAAAATTGAGCTAGCCATTAAAAGTGCTCATTGACCGGGCGAGGTGGCTCACGCCTATAATCCTAGCACTTTGGGAGGCCGAGGCGAGTGGATCACAAGGTCAAGAGATCAAGACCATCCTGGTCAACATGGTGAAACCCCGTCTCTACTAAGAATACAAAAATTAGCTGGGCATGGTGGCACAGCCTGTAGTCCCAGCTACTCGGGAGGCTGAGGCAGGAGAATTGCTTGAACCCAGGAGGTTGCAGTGAGCTGACATCGCGCCATTGCACTCCAGCCTGGGTAACAAGAGCGAAACTCCATCTCAAAAAAAAAAAAAAGTGTTCATTATGTGGGGATGGGATGAGGTCTTTAGTTAGAAGTCTGTTTCAGAAAGCACTTTTCCTCTATGCCTTCAACTCAACAAATGATCATATTCCTTCAAATTTTATGAACCACCTTCCATCCTGAAACCCTCTCATCAGTTTTCCAGTCTGTCTCCTAGCTCCCCACCTGCTCTGCAGCACTGTCTAGACCAGGGCTCAGCAAATTTCTATAAAGGGCCAGAGAGTTAGCGTTTTAGGCTTACAGGCCAAACCGTGTCTGTTGCAACTGCTCAGCTCTGCCTTTGTTGCATAAAAGCAGCCAAGGTCTGGGCATGGTGGCTCACCCCCTGTAATCCCAGTACGTTGGGAGGCTGAGGTGGGTGGATCACCTGAGGTCAGGAGTTCAAGACTAGTCTGACCAACATGGTGAAATTTTTGTACTAAAAATAAAAAACTTAGCCGGGCATGGTTGTGCATGCCTGTAATCCCAGCTACTTGGGAGGTTGAGGCTGGAGAATCTCTTGAATCCAGGAAGTGGAGGTTGTACTGAGCCAGGATCACGCCATTGCACCCCAGCCTGGGCAACAAGAGCCAAACTCCATCTCAAAAAAAAAAAAAGAACAGGCCAGGCACAGTGGCCTCCTGTAATCCCAGCACTTTGGGAGGCTGAGGCGGGCAGATCATCTGAGTTCAGGAGTTCAAGACCAGCCTGGCCAACATGGTGAAACTCTGTCTCTACTAAAAATACAAAAATTAGCCAGGCACTGTGGCAGGCACCTGTAATCCCAGCTACTTGGGACAGTGAGGCAGGAGAACTGCTTGAACCTGGAAGGAGGAGGTTGCAGTGACCCGAGGTTGCGCCACTGCATTCCAGCCTGGGCAACAGAGCAAGACTCCATCTCAAAAAAAATAAAAAATGAAATACAAAAATTAGCCAGCCATGGTAGTGGGCCCCTATAATTCCAGCGAGTTGGGAGGCTGAAGCAGGAGAATCACTTGAACCCAGGAGGCGGAGGTTGAAGTAAGCCGGTATTGTACCATTGCACTCCAGCCTGGGTGACAAGAGCGAAACTCTGACTCAAAAAAAAAAGAAGAAAAGAAAATTAATATTAAATGTGACCATGGTGAAGTACTTCATATAACCTATGTACGTCTTCCTGTATACTTTTTGTTGTTTGTTTTGTTTTTGAGACAGAGTCTTGATCTGCCACCCAGGCTGGAGTGCAGTGGCTCAATTTCAGCTCACTGCCACCTCTGCCTCCCGGGTTCAAGCGATTCTTGTGCCTCAGCCTCCCGAGCCACTGGAACTTGAGGCAGGCACCATCACACCTAGCTTTTTGTGTTTGTAGTAGAGATGGGGTTTTACCATGTTGTCCAGGCTGGTCTTGAACTCCTAACTTCAGGTGATATGCCTGTCTCAGTCTCACAAATTACTGGGATTACAGGCATGAGCCACTGCACCTGGGTATATATATCCACCTCAGCCTCCTAAGTAACTGAGGTTATAAGCATGTGCCACCACACCCAGCTGATTTTTCTTTTTTTTTTTTCTGAGACAGAGTCTCACTCAGTCACCCAGGCTGGAGTGCAGTGGCGTGATCTCAGCTCACTGCAACCTCCCGCCTCCCAGGTTCAAGCCATTCTCCTTCTTCAGCCTCCCAAGTAGCTGGGATGACAGGCATGCACCACTATGCCTGGCTAATTTTTTGTATTTTTAGTAGAGATGGGGTTTCTCCATCCCAGCTGATTTTTCTATTTTTTATAGAGATGGGGTTGGCCAGGCTGCTCTGAAATTCCTGAGCTCAAGTGATCAGCCCATCTGGGCCTCCCAAAGTGCTGGGATTATAGGCGTGAACCACTGCACCCAGTCTAGAAATTTATTTTCTCACAGTTCTAGAGAAATCAAAGTGTTGGTTCCTTCTGAGAGTGGTGAGGGAAAGATCTGTTCTGGGTCTCTCCCTAGCTTGTAAAGAGCAGTCTTCTCCCTGTATCTTCACATCATTTTAAGGACACCAGTTATACTGAAATAAGGCCCACCCCAAAGACCTTACTTTCAGTGATTACCTCTGTTAAGACCCAATCTCCAGGCCGGGTGCGGTGGCTCAAATCTGTAATCACAGCACTTTGGGAGGCTGAGGTGGGTGGATCATGTGGTCAGGAGTTCAAGAGCAGCCTGACCAATATGGTGGAGGTGAAATGGTGAATATGGTGAAACCCCATCTCTACTAAAAATACAAAACTTAGCCAGGGGTGGTGGCGCGCACCTGTAGTCCCACCGACTCAGGAGACTGAGGCAGGAAGAATCCCTTGAACCCGAGAAGCAGAGGTTGCAGTGAGTCAAGATCGTGCCACTGTATTCTAGCCTGGGCGACAGAGCAAGACTCCATCTCAAAGAAAGAAAGAAAGAAATAGAGTAGTAGAGTTTCTAGGCCTGGAGTCACCAGTCAGCTTCACACCTGCTTGGCAGTAGGTAGTAGAGGACCCCACCATACAGCTGAAATTCAAGAGCAGGCCTCCTGAACCAGGCACTGTGTCTTGCACCTATAATTCCAGCTACTCGAGAGGCTAAAGCGAGAAGATCACTTGAGGCCAGGAGTCTGAGGCCAGCGTGGTAACATAGCAAGACCTGCCCCACAACACCTCTTAGAAAATTAATTTTTTTTTTTTAGAGATGGAGTTTCGTTCTTGTCATCCCTGCTGGAGTGCAATGGCACGATAGCTGCTCAGTGCAATTTCCACCTCCCTAGTAGCTTCAAGCGATTCTCCTGCCTCAGCCTCCCAAGTAGCTGGGACTATAGGTGACCACCAACCATGCCAGGCTAATTTTTGGATTTTTAGTAGAGATGGGGTTTCACCATGTCGGCCAGGCTAGTCTTGAACTCCTGTCCTGTGATCCTCCCGCCTCAGCCTCCCAAAGTGCTGGGATTACAGGCATGAGCTACGGCGCCCAGCCCCACCTCCACCTTTCAAAGTGCTGGGATTACAGGTGTGAGCCATTGCACCCAACCAGGACTTGACCATAGACTAAAAACAAGAAAGTGAGGCAAGCCATTTATAAATAGGAAAAGAAACTGTTCGCCCCACCCCTGACAACGCTGAAGGAAGCACAGCACGCACTAAGGTAAGATACAAACCTTGGAGACCAAGAGCACCTCTAGGTCATTTAGAAATTAAATCAAAGGCCAGGCGCCGTGGCTCATGCTTGTAATCCCAGCACTTTGGGAGGCTGAGACCGGTGGATCACAAGGTCAGGAGATTAAGACCATCCTGGCCAATGAAACCCCTGGCCAACATAGTGAAAAGGCTTCTTTTTCTGAAATCCAGCAAGGAGGAGTTTTAGTCCACATGTGTCTGATTACCCAAAAAAATGTTTCCTTCTGCTTGAAGGCAAAATCACAGTTGTGTTTTCTTTTCTTTTTTTAAAAATTAGCTGGGTGTGGCGGTGCGCACCTGTAGCCCCAGCTACTGGGGAGGCTGAGGCAGGAGAATTGCTTGAACCTGGGAGGTGGAGGCAGCAGTGAGCTGAGAACTCGCCACCGCACTCCAGCCTGGCAACAGAGCAACACTCCGTCTCAAAAAAAAAAAAAGAAAGAAAGAAATTAAATCAAGGCCGAGCGCAGTGGCTCACACCTGTAATCCCAGCACTTTGGGATGCCCAGCCTGGCCAACGTGGTGAAACCCTGTCTCTAATAAAAATTCAAAATTTAGCAGGGCATGGAGGCACACACCTATAATCCCAGCTACTCAGGAGGCTGAGATAGAAGAACTGCTTGAACCCAAGAGGTGGAGGTTGCAGTGAGCTGAGATCACGCCACTGCACTCCAGCCTGGGAGACACAAGCAAGACGCCGACTCAAAAAAAAAAAAAAAATTAAATCAAAATAGATGGGTGCAATGGCTTATGTCTATAAATCCCAGCACCTTGGGAGGCCAAGGCAGGAAGATCACTTGAGCCCAGGAGTTTGAAACTAACCTGAGCAATACAGCTTCAGTGTCTCCACATACACACACACACAAATAAGAATAAAAATAATTAGCTGGGCATGATGGTCTGCACATGTAGTCTCAGCTACTTGGGAGGCTGAGGCAGGAGGACTGCTTGAGCCCAGGAGGTTGAGGTTGCAGTGAGCTTTTATAATCATGCCACTACACATCTAGGCGACAGAGTGAGACCTCATTCAAAAAAAAACAAAACAAAAAACCCAGCATGGTGGCTCATGGCTGTAATTCTAGCACTTTGGGAGGCTGAGGCAGGAGGATCACTTGAGCCCAGGAGTTCAAGACTGGCCTGGGCAACATTGAGAGACCAAGTTCTATTGTGGGTTGATTTGGCTTTTTTTTTTTCTTTTTTTAAATGTGGTTTGTTTCAAGTTTCTCTTCTCCAAGATAGGCGAATACTGATCATGTCATTCCACCACTTAAAATTTCTGTTGGGGGCCAGACAAGGTGGCTCACACCTGTAATCCCAGCACTTTGAGAGGCCGAGGTGGGTGGATCATTTGAGGTCAGGAGTTGGAGACTAGCTTGGCCAACATGGTGAAATCCCATCTCTACTAAAAATACAAAAATCAGTAGGGCATGTTGGCAGGCACCTGTAATCCCAGCTACTTGGGAGGCTGAGGCAGAGAACTGCTTGAACCCAGGAGACAGAGGTTGCAGTGAGCCGAGACTGTGCCACTGCACTACAGCCTGGGCAACAGAGCAAGACTCTGTCTCAAAAAAAGAAAAAAAATTGCTGGCCGTGGTGGCTGGCTCACGCCTGTAATGCCAGCACTTTGGGAGGCCGAGGCAGGCAGATCACGAGGTCAAGAGATGGAGACCATCCTGGCCAACATGGTGAAACCGCATCGCTACTAAAAATACAAAAACTAGCTGGGCATGGTGGCGCACGCCTGTAGTCCCAGCTACTCAGGAGGCTGAGGCAGGAGAATTGCTTGAACCCGGGAGGTGGAGGTTGCAATGAGCCAAGATCACACCACTGCACTCCAGCCTGGGTGACAGAGCGAGACTGTCTCAAACAAACAAACAAACAAACAAAAACATCTTTTGGGGCCAGGTGCAGTGGCTCACGCCTATAACCCCAGCACTTTGGGAAGCCAAGGTAGGTGAATCACTTGAGGTTAGCAGTTTGAGACCAGCCTGGCCAACATGGTCAGACCCCTTCTGTACCAAAAACACAAAAATTAGCTGGACATGGTAGCAGGCACCTGTAATCCCAGCTACTTGGGAGGCTGAGGCAGGAAGATTGCTTGGAGCCCGGGAGCCGGAGGCTGCAGTGAGCCAAGATCACACCACTGCACTCCAGCCTGGGTGACAGAGTAAGACCCTGTCTCAAAAACAAACAAACAAACAAACAAAACCCCACTTCTGTTGGCCCCTATTATGGTGTTATTTAGGGAAGCCAGATGGCCAGCTTAGGCAGCACATGACACAGTATCCATTGATGACCCTGAGTGTGGCCCTGGGTTCACAGGACCAGAGGTGGTTAGTGTCTTGCAGATACTAACCAAAATCACAATAAATCTTAAAATCAGAAGACCATTATTGCTCACTTACAATAAGAAAGATAACTGACTGGAATGTAAATTTTCTGATGGGAGCCCAGAGCATTGTGCTTGGCACAGAGTAGGCATTTAAGAAGTTTTTGTTGAATGGATGGTAAGGAAGGGAGAGAAGAGCAAGTGAGAGGTGAAAAAAGCTCATTCACCTTCTGTAGGTAGGCTATTTCAGGAGCCAAGTTAAAACTAGATCAAACAGTGCTTATTCTTCCACTAGACTAAGTACCGCCAGACAGGACTATATCATATTCACTTTTGCATCCCCAGGTCTAGCTCCCGGGAGATGCTTAACACAGGTGTGCTGAGCTTATTTGTCACTTAAATGTTCATTATCTCAGGATCTTACTAAAGGCTTCTTTTCCTGAAATCCAGCAAGGAGGAGTTTTAGTCCACATGTGTCTGATTACCCAAAGAAATGTTTCCTTCCGTTTGAAGGCAAAGCCACTGTCATTTTTTGTTTTTTCTGAGATGGAGTCTTGCTCTGTCACCCAGGCTGGAGTGCAGTGGCACGATCGGGTCACTGCAACCTTTGCCTCCCAGGTTCAAGCAATTCTCCTGTCTTAGCCTCCAGACTAAGGGAGGGACTAAGACTGGGACTGTCTTAGTCCCAGTCCCTCCTACCTGGGACTACAGGTGCACACCACCATGCCTGGCTAATTTTTGTATTTTTAGTAGAGATGGGGTTTCATCATATCGGTCAGGCTGGTCTCAAACTCCTGACCTGAGGTGATCCACCTGCCTCAGCCTATGAAAGTGCTGGGATTACAGGCATGAGCCAGTGCACCCAGCTGAAAGCCACAGTCTTGTATGTTCTGCGTCAAGCACAAGTGGTCCCATTCTTGTTTGTCCTTGCTTTAGGAATGGGCATGTGCCCTGATGGGATGGGATGTGAAGGGAGAGCTCTCAGGTTTCTGGAGGAAGTGCTCTTTGCTCTTAAAGAGGGACACAAGGGGCCGGGCATGGTGGCTCATGTCTGTAATCCCAGCCCTTTGGGAGGCCGAGGCGGGCAGAGCACGAGATCGAGATCATCCTGACCAACATGGTGAAACCCCACTCTACTAAAACTACAAAAAATTAGCTGGGCATGGTGGCAGGCATCGGTAATCCCAGCCTCTTGGGAGGCTGAGGCAGGAGAATCGCTGGAACTCGGGAAGCGGAGGTTGCAGTGAGCCATGATCGCGCCACTGCACTCCAGCCTGGCGACAGAGCGAGACTCTGTCTCAAAAGAAAAAAAAAGGGAAATAAGGGGAAACAAGGGTTGGCTTTAATGGCTTATACCTGTAAGCCCAGCACTTTGAAAGGCCAAGGTGGGAGCATCATTTGAGGCCAGGAATTTGAGACCAACCAGAGCAACACAGTGACAGACCTCATCTCTGCAAAAAAGAAAAAATAAAAGAGGACACAAGGCCAGGCGTCATGGTATGTAACTGTGGTCTCAGCTACTTGGGTGGCTAAGGCAGGATGATTACTGGAGCCCAGGAGGCTGCGGCTGCAGTGAATGATCACGCCACTGCACTCCAATCTGGGCAACACAGTGAGAGCCTGTCTCTAAAAAATGGACACAAGGAAATGACTGTCCTTCTCCCACTTGGCATTGGCATAACTGGATGTGAGGCCTGAGATAAACAGCCAGAGGATAAAGCCAAAACCTGAAAGAAATTAGAACCAAAAAACTTACACAGAAGCAGACACAGGGATTGGACATCCTGCATCTTGAGCTGCCTGCTACAGAGTTCATGTTATGAAAAATAATAAATGCCCTTGCACCTGGCTCAAATTATTTTGAATAGGTATTTCTGATATTGCACCCAGAGCATGCTAATACAGCTTGTTAGTTAAGATGAGCGTGTAATCCCAGCACTCTGGGAGGCCAAGGTGGGTGGATCACCTGAGGTTGGGAGTTCGAGACCAGCCTGACCAACATGGAGAAATCCTGTCTCTACTAAAGATATAAAATTAGCCGGGCGTGGTGGCACATGCCTGTAATCCCAGCTACATGGGAGGCTGAGGCAGGAGTATCGCTTGAACCCAGGAGGTGGAGGTTGTGGGGAGCTGGGATCGCACCACTGCACTCCAGTCTGGGTGACAGAACAAGACTCCGTCTCAAAAAAAAAGATGATTAAGATGATTACATTGGGCCAGGCGCAGTGGCTCACACCTGTAATCCCAGCACTTTGGGAGGTTGAAGCAGGTGAATCACCTGAGGTCAGGAGTTCGAAACCAGTCTGGCCAACATGGTGAAACCCCCATCTCTACCTAAAAAAAAATACAAAAATTAGCCAGGCGTGATAGCAGGCACCTGTAATCACAGCTACTCAGGAGACTGAGGCAGGAAAATCACTTGAACTCAGGAGGTGGAGGTTGCAGTGACCCAAGATCTCACCACTGCACTCCAGCCTGGGCAACAGAGTGAGACTATGTCTCAAAAAAAAAAAAAAAAAAAAAAAGATGATGATCACATCATGAATCCATGGTGAGTAAACTTTTGTAAGACCATTGAGTCACTCTGGTGTTGCAAGTATAGACTGATCTGATTGCCTAATTCCAGGAGGGTTAGGCCCTGACCTCAGTCATGACTACTTTCCGAATAGGATTAGCACCAGAATTGAGGGGGAAGAACTTGGGTGACCTAGGAGTTTAAACAAAAACAAAATATTCAATTTTAGAAGAAAAGATGTCCCAAGAAACTGCTCCATGATGGGTATGAAATAAAAATGTGGAAACAGAGACCTGAGTGGGAAAAATTATGTTTATGATTTTATACTAGCTCGTGAGGTTTTAGTTTTGTGTTAGGAAAAGAGGATTTAGGATTACGGTCTTCAGTCCATACACTGTCTACAAGCATTAAAAGATTTTACCCTATCAGATTGGCTGTGGTCACAGCTACTTGGGAGACTGAGGTGGGAGATCACTTGAGCCTGGGAGTTGGAGGTTGCAGTGAGCTGAGATCAAGCCACTGCACTCCAGCCTGAGTGACAGAGTGAGACCCCCCCATTTCAATTAAAACAAAAAAGAGTTAAGTGAAGATCAATTATGAAATACTTCCTCCTTCAAATAGAGATGATGATAGCAGGCATTGATGCAGTACTCTTAGTAAGCACGGACTCTTGCTTGTTTTTAGTCAAAGATTTCTAGTTCTGGCTCTATTACTGAATGACCATCTGGTCACCCGTTATGGTACATAGGTTATGTAACATGAATGCTATGGTTATTGACTGAAAGGCATTTTAGAATGAGACACATTGTTGCTATTACATAAAAGGCAGTCTCAGCTATAGGATGAATTCTCACTTAGTCAGTCACTACGGTCCTACTGACCACGGAGGGAAAAGATGTTACTCTCAGAAAATCTAAACTGACTAGGAAAGCCCCAGGAGGTACAATCCTGGTTGCACATTAGAATTGGCTAGAAGTTTTAAAAAATACTGATGATAGCCCTCGAACATATGAAAAGATGCTTGACCTCACTCCTAATAAGATAAACGGAAAATAAAACTACTTCGAACATTTTTTTCACCTAACAGATTGGCAATAATCTAAAAGTTGGACATTTAATTTTATTAATATCCAGTTCTCCTCTCCTTCTGAGAATATGGACTATACAATTTCCTGCTCCCCTTAAATTTAGGCTTAGCATATGACTCATTCTGGCCCATAAAATGTGAGAGATATTAACATATTTTCCTCTGGGCTGAAGGATTTAATAGCTGGTGCTATTAAACTATGGGGACGCTCCAGTTCTGTTCCCCAATTCGACTACTGAGGGAGAAGGTAAAGTGTTCCATTTGGTGTAGCCTCAGAATGGTGGACCTCCACCAGCCTGGATCTGAGCCTCTGCATAGAGGAACATTGCCCTGTGTCAGAAATAAACTTTTGTTGTGTTATGTCACTGCTGCATAAGCTCAGCCCATTCTGACACACACTGTTGAAGGTATAAGTAAACAGGTATTCTCCTATATTGCTGCAATAGTACAAAATTCTATAAGCTTTATGGAGGGCAATTTGATCATAGCTATAGATGCACATTTATCATTTAATCTATCATTTAATTCCACTTTTGGGAACTCATCTTACAGAAATACCTGCATATGCATGGAACAACATATGTACAAAGTTATACATTATGGCATTGTTCGTAATAAGAGTTTGGAAATAAATATCTAAGTATGGAGACTGGTTAAATAAACTATTGCATATCTTCACAATGGAATAGTATGCAAATATAAAAACAAACAATAAGGAAACTATCTAAATGCTGATGTGGAAATCATTCCAGGATATATTGTTAGATTTTTAAAAAGCAAGAAGCAGAAAAGTGGATATGTGTCAGAAAGGGGGAAAATAAAAATATTCTTACTTACATAAACATTTGTGTGATACGCAAGAGATAAATGAAAGTGGCTAACTACAGGGTCCTCTAAGTTGGATGGGATGGGAGCAGGACTTCTCAATAAATACCATTTGTATCATTTTATATTTGAACCATATTAATGTATTACTTTTTAAAAAAAGATATAGTACTCAGGTCTCCTTCTAGGCCAAATAAATAAATGAGTCTTCTGGGATCAAGACTGGGCTTTTTGCTGTTTTTAATGCTATGCAGGTGATCAAATGTTCAGCCAACATTGAGAATCAGTATTTTAAGTTTCAGTCTCAGACGAAACAGATCAGAGAGGCAGTTTTTGTGTTATGGGTGTGGGTAGTATTTGGCCTTTGCTCTGTGTTCTAGAACCTAACTGATGGCTCAAGTCACCCTTCTGGTTGGAATACTGTAATTTGATGAGGAAGCTCCATCTGGCACAGATGTTGACAGTGCTGTGGGATGTGCCCGGGATAATGTACCAGGCTATCTGGAAATGAATACTATGAACTAGAGAATTGGGCCAGACACAGAGATGAACTAAGATGCAAACCCATACTGAATTTATTATCATCAGGGGCCTTTTTTGGGGGAAGACGTCTATTAGAGGTTGTGGTAGTGATCTTAAAAAAGACCTGGGTCACACTGGGAGCAACACAAAAGGCACACATTCAGTACAGAAGATTTTTTACCTAAAGTTGGCAAACAACGGCCCATGGGCCAAATCTTTCCCATCAACAATATCTGTACGGCTTGTGGGCAAAGAGTGTTTGTGTGTGCGTGTGTGTGTGTGAGATGGGGTTTCACTCTTGTTGCCCAGGCTGGAGTGCAATAGCGCAATCTCAGCTCACCATAACCTCCACCTCCTGGGTGCAAGTGATTCTTCTGCCTCAGTCTCCTGAGTAGCTGGAATTACAGGCATGCGCCACCACACCCAGCTAATTTTGTATTTTTAGTAGAGACAGGGTTTCTCCATGTTGGTCAGGCTGGTATTAAACTCCCAATCTCAGATGATCCACCTGCCTTGGCCTCCCAAAGTGCTAGGATTACAGACGTGAGCCACCGTGCCTGGCCAAGAGTGGTTTTTACACCTTAAAATGGTTGGGGAAAAAAATCAAAAGAAGAATATCTCATGATACATGAAGATTAGGTGAAATTCAAATTTCAGGGCTCATAAATATTTACTGGAATAAAGCTATACCTAAATCTATTGGGACAAAGTCACATAGTGTGTGGTGGCTTTCCCACTACAATGGCAGAGTTGAGTAGTTATGGCAGAGACGTACCTGGCACTCTCATCGCTTTGTGCTGCTGCTCAGTGCACTGCAAGTTGGAATGCTGCAATTATAACTCAACAGTATTTCCAAAGTCACATGTTGTTTCTATACCATATAATTTATTTTTATTTATTTACTTATTTATTTTTTGAGACAGAGTCTCGCTCTGTAGCCAGGACGGAGTGCAATGGTGCGATCTTGACTCACTGCAACCTCCGCGTCATGGAGTTGTGATTCTCCTGTGATTCTCCTGCCTCAGCCTCCTGAGGAGCTGGGAATACAGGCATGCATCACCATGCCCAGCTAATTTTTGTATTTTTAGTAGAGACGGGGTTTCACCATGTTGGCTAGGATGGTCTCAATCTCTTGACCTCATGCTCTACCCACCTCAGCCTAGGCACCGTGCCCGGCCACCACACATTTATTTATTTATTTGTTTAGAGATGGAGTTTCGCTCTTGTTGCCCAGGCTGAAGTGCAATGGCGTGATCTTGGCTCATTGCAACGTCTGTGTTCCGAGTTCAAGCAATTCTCCTGCCTCAGCCTCCTAGGTAGCTAGGATTACAGGCATATGCCACCAGGCCCGGCTAATTTTGTATTTTTAGTAGAGACAGGGTTTCTCCACGTTGGTCATGCTGGTCTCAAACTCCCGACCTCAGGTGATCCTCCCGCCTTGGCCTACCAAAGTGCTTAGATTACAGGCGTGAGCCACCGCACCTGGCCTCACTGCATTTATTTTTTAAATTATTATTATTATTTTGAGACGAAGTCTCACTCTGCCTCCCAGGCTGGAGTGCAGGGGTGTGATTTTGGCTCACTGCAACCTTCACCTCTTGGGTTTAAGCAATTCTTCTGACTCAGCCTCCTGAGTAGCTAGGATTACAGGTAGGCACCACCACCCCCAGCTAATTTTTGTATTTTTAGTAGAGACAGGGTTTTAGCATGTTGGCCAGGCTGGTCTCGAACTCCTGACTGTGGGAAGTAGTAAAGTTCCTTTTTAAAGTTTCCTTTCTTGTTAATAAATAAATTGTAAGTGTACTAATAAATCTTTGTTAAGCCCTATCCTATGTAGCTGTTAAACATGCCATGCTTACAGGCTTGTAGTATATTCTATGTCCTTGTACTTTAACCAAGATATCTGTGCTGGATGTGCTCACAGGCATGTTCCAGCTCTCCATTGCTTTTACCTGTTTAGAAAAGTTTTAAGTTGTTAGCCAATCGGGTTTTAGTTTAGATTGTAAGGTCTGGCTCCAGCCAATGGAGATCAGACACAGCAGTAAGGACAACCTCAAATGTGTTAAGAAATAAATTTGTCTGTTTTCCTTTGTTCATTGTGCTCTTGTGGCAAGATGGCTAGTGAGAGTACCCCTTCTGCAGTCCAGGAAGTAAAAATTGCGTTGCTGAAAGATCCTTTGTCTCAGTACTAATTTTTCCTTGTGTCATTGAGCATCTATTTCCAACACTGACCTCAAGTGATCCGCCCACCTCGGCCTACCAAAGTGCTGGAATTGGCCGGGCGTGGTGACTCACGCCTGTAATCCAAGCACTTTGGAGGCCAAGGCGGGTGGATCACCTGAGGTTGGGAGTTCAAGACCAGCCTGACCAACATGGTGAAACCCCATCTTAGAAAAAAAAAAAGTGCTGGAATTACAGGTGTCCGCCACTGTGCCCCACCAAACACAGCACTTAAAAAAATTGCCAGTGCACATTCTTGTATCAAAAGAAGAAAAGTAGGCTCAGCGTAGTGGCTCAGGCCTGTAATCCCAGCACTTTGGGAGGCCAAGGCGGGCGGATCACCTGAGGTCGGGTGTTCGAGACCAGTCTGACCAACATGGAGAAACCCCATCTCTACTAAGAATACAAAATTAGCTGGGCATGGTAGTGCATGCCTATAATTCCAGCTACTCGAGTAGGGAGGCTGAGGCAGGAGAATCACTTGAACCTGGGAGGTGGAGGTTGTGCTGAGCTGAGATCGCGCCATTGCACTCCAGCCTGGGCAACAAGAGCGAAACTCCATCTCAATAAAGAAAGAAAGAAGAAAAGTATATTTTTTTTCTTTTTTGAGACAGGGTCTCGGTCTGTTGCCCAGGCTGGAGTGCAGTGGTATGATCACTGCAGCCTTGACTTCCTGGGCTCAACTGATTCTCCCACCTCAGCCTCCTGAGTAACTGGGGCAACCACGCATGGCTAATTTTTTTTTATTTTTTGTGGAGAGAGTGTCTTGCTATGTTGCCCAGGCTGCTCTCAAACTCCTAGCCTCAAGTGATTCTCCTGCCCCAGCTTCCCGAAGTGCTGGGATTACAGGCATATGCCATTGCACCGGGCCAAAAAGTTAGACTTTGAATGTCACACTTTCAAGGCAAAGTGTAGATTATTTTGTTATTGAATACAATTGCAAAGCTGGGCATGGTGGCTCACACCTGTAATCCCAGCACTTTGGGAGGCCCACGCAGGTGAATCACTTGAAGTCAGAAGTTTGACACCAGCCACCTGGCCAACATGGTGAAACCCTATCTCTACTAAAAATACAAAAATTATCTGGGTGTGGTGGTACACACCTGTAATCCCAACTACTTGGGAGGCTAAAGGCAGTAGAATCACTTGAACCCAGGAGATGGAGGCTGCAGTGAGCCAAGATCGCACTCCAGCCTGGGTGAGAGTGAGACTGTCTCAAAAAAAAAAAAAAAAAAAAAGGCCGGGTGCAGTGGCTCAAGCCTGTAATCCCAGCACTTTGGGAGGCCAAGGCAGGCAAAACATCTGAGGTTGGGAGTTCGAGACCAGCCTGACCAACATAGAGAAACTATGTCTCTATTAAAAATACAAAATTAGCCAGGCGTGGTAGCACATGCCTGTAATCCCAGCTACTCAGGAGGCTGAGGCAAGAGAATCCCTTGAACCCAGGAGGCGGAGGTCATTGTGAGCCAAGATCGCACCATTGCACTCCAGCCTGGGCAACAAGAGCAAAACTCCATCTCAAAAAAAAAGACAGCCAGAAAGAAAAAAGTATACAATTGCAAAGCATTGTGTTTATTATGCAGTGACACTATCTATATCTGTGCTAAAAGAATAAAATGTATGTTGAGAGATCCAAGATGGCCGATTAACAACAGCCCAGGATTGTAGCTCCCAGTGAAAGCACAGAGAGCGAGTGGACGCTGCAATTTCAGACGAATTTCTGTGGCCCACAAACTGAGAGATTCCCGGCGGAGGAGCCACACATGTTGCCAGCGCAACTCTTTTGGCTGGCGCAGCTGTTTTGCCGGTGCCCCGGTGCAGCGTAGCGCTTCTCAGTGCGGAGTATAAGCGACTGGGTGCCCTTTGAGTCGGGCTACGCTGGTCCCATCCCCACAAGGAGAACAGCAATTGGAAGCGCTGAGGACTGAGAGTTTCACAGTAAGCACAGCTGAACC
>CAUYLG010047209.1:0-22775 GCA_963573385.1 Cacajao melanocephalus | reverse complement strand
AGAGGGGGGCACTCTCTGCGGTAGTCGGTGACACACATTTCATCACAGGGATGAGGAGTGGCTTCAGGGTGACCGACTGTCTTGGCTTTGCTGGTAGTGGGGGATTTCTGGAGAAGCCAGACTTTCCAGTTTAAAATCAGGTCATTCCTGGGCAAACTGGAACAGCTGGTTACCCTCTGTGGCATTGGAGGGCGTGTCACTCTCAAGCAGGGCTCTCTTCTTTTTTGCTGTTTAGAGTGGAGGAAGTGAAGAGGGCCTGGGTCTGAGTTGTAGCTCAGTGGGAATACGGGCCTGCATCCAGGTCTTCTGGGGTGCTGTCTGGAGGTGGCATGGGTTGGGCCCTCTTCTGGAAGGCTTGCCCTAACAGGGTTTGGTTTCAGCTCTGCTATGCACACACTGTGCTTAGCAGTTCTGCTGTGAGGTTTAATGCATATATTAACTCTCTGTAAAAGCCATGTCTTATGTGGAGACAGCATATATTGAGATATACAACAAGGCTGAAATTAGCCTGTTTCGCCAAAGTTCTTGACTGGCACTGATCACTGGTCAAGCATGCAACATATTATATTATCTAGTAGTGTGGCTTTGTAACCATGGGTTTGATGAGTTTCAGGGTAGTTTGTGCTACAATGATATCATTGTATTGTTTTTTTTTTTTTAAAGATGGAGTTTCACCATGATGGCCAGGCTGGTCTTGAACTCCTGAACTCAGGTGATCCACCCACCTCGGCCTCCCAAAGTGCTAGGATTACAGGCGTGAGCCACTGCGCCCAGCTCATTGTATTGTTTATTTATTTATTTTGGATATTTCACATAACATAAAATTCACCATGTAAACCATTTAAAATGCACAATTCAAAAAAATAAAAAATAAAAACAAAACAAAATAAAATGCCCAATTCAGTGGTTCTTAATATATTCACAATGTTGTAATTACACCTATTTAACTTCAGAATATTTTCATCACCCCAAAAAGAAACCCTGTGCCTCCCAATTTCCCCCTCATCACATCTCCTGGCAACCACTAATCTACTTTGTCTCTATGGATTTTACTTTGTTTTTTTGACACAGTCTTGCTCTGTTGCCCAGGCTGGAGTGCAGTGGCAGGATCTCAGCTCACTGCAACCTCCACCTCATGCGATTCTCCTGCCTCAGCCTCCTGAGTAGCTGGGATTATAGGCACTCACCACCATGCCTGGCTAATTTATTTTTTTTTTCTTTTTTGAGACAGAGTCTGGCTCTTGTTGCCCAGGCTGGAGTGCAGTGGCGCAATCTTGGCTCACTGTAACCTCTGCCTCCTGGGTTCAAATGATTTTCCGGCCTTAGCCTCCTGATTAGCTGGGATTACAGGTGTGTGCCACCATGTCTGGCTAATTTTTGTATTGTTGTATTTTTTTTTTTTTTTTTTAGACGGAATTTCGCTCTTGTTGCCCAGGCTGGAGTGCAATGGCGCAATCTCATGTCACTGCAACCTCCGCCTCCCAGGTTCAAGCAATTCTTCTGCTTCAGCTTCCTGGATAGCTGCGATTACAGGCATGTGCCACCACACCCACTAATTTTGTATTTTTAGTAGAGATGGAGTTTCTCCATGTTGGTCAGGCTGGTCTCGAACTTTTGACCTCAGGCGATCTGCCTGCCTGGGCCTCCCAAAGTGCTAGGATTACAGGTGTGAGCCACTGCACCCAGCTAATTTTCATATTTTTAGTAGATACAGAGTTTCACCATATTGGCCATGCTGGTCTCGAACTCCTGACCTTAAGTGATCCACCCACATCAGCCTCCCAAAGTGCTGGGTGAGACGGAGTCTCGCTCTGTCACCCAGGCTGGAGTGCAGTGGCACCATCTCAGCTCACTGCAGCCTTTGCCTCCTGGGTTCGATTGGTTCTCCTGCCTCAGCCTTCTAAGTAGCTGTAATTATAGGCACGCGCCACCATGCCTGGCTAAATTTTGTATTTTTTTAGTAGAGATGGGGTTTCACCATGTTGGTCAGGCTGGTCTCGAACTCCTGACCTTGTGATCCACCTGTGTTGGCCTCCCAAAGTGCTGGGATTACAGGCATGAGACACCATGCCTGGCCTGTACATTTCATAAAAATAGAATCACGTAATATGTGGCCTTTTGTGACTGATGTCACTCAGCATAATGTTTTCAAGTTTCATCCATGGTGTAATAGGTGTCAGTACTTCTTTCCATTGTATGGAATATTATTCAACCATATATGCGTGTGTGTGTTCATATATATATATCTATATAGCTATCGCATTTTGTTTATCCATTTATCAGTTCATGGGCATCTGAGTTGTTTCCACTTTTTGGCTATCATGAATAATGCTGCTATGAACATCCATGTACAAGTTTTTGTGTGAACATATGTTTTTATTTTCCTTGAGTCTATACCTAGGAGTGGAATTACTGGGTCATATAGGGACTCTAAGTTTAGCATTCGGAATAATGGCAAAATTGTTTACCAAAGTAATAGTACCACTTTGCATCCCTACCCGCTATGTCTGAGGGCTCCTTTTTCTCTACATCCTCGTCAGTACTTTTAATTTTTCTTCTTTTTTTTTTTTGAGATGGAGTTTCACTCTTTTGCCCAGGCTGGAGTGCAATGGCACGATCTCAGCTCACTGCAACCTCTGCCTCCCAGGTTGAAGCAATTCTCCTGCCTCAGCCTCCCAAGTAGGTAGGATTACAGGTGCGCACCCCTACACCCAGCTAATTTTGTATTTGTAGTAGAGATGGGATTTCACCATGTTGGTCAGGCTGGTCTCAAACTGCTGACTTCAGTGATCCACCCACCTCAGCCTCCCAAAATGTTGGGATTACAGGCGTGAGCCATCATACCTGGCTTTATTTTCCTTTTCTTAAAAAATATAGGTGGGGCATGGTGGCTCACACCTGTAATCCCAGCACTTTGGGAGGCTGAGGTGGGTGGGTCACCTGAGGTCATGAGTTCGAAACCAGCTTGACCAATATGGTGAAACCCTGTCTCTATGAAAAATACAAAAATTAGCTGGGCGTGGTGGCGGGCGCCTGTAATCCCAGCTACTTGGGAGGCTGAGACAGCAAAATTGCTTGAACCCGGGAGGCGGAGGGTGCAGTGAGCCAAGATCGCGCCACTGTACTCCAGCCTGGGTGACAAAGTGAAACTCCATCACAAAAAAGAAAAAAATATATATATATTTATGTATATATAGCCATCCCAGTGGGTATTAAGTGGTATCTCATTGTGTTTTTTTTTCTTTTTTTAATAATTTTTTTTTTTTTTTGAGATGGAGTTTCGCTCTTGTTACCCAGGCTAGAGTGCAACGGCGCAATCTCGGCTCACCGCAACCTCCGCCTCCTGGGTTCAAGCAATTCTCCTGCCTCAGCCTCCTGAGTAGCTGGGACTACAGATGTGCACCACCATGCCCAGCTAATTTTTGTATTTTTAGTAGAGACGGAGTTTCACTATGTTGACCAGGATGGTCTCGATCTCTTGACCTCGTGATCCACCTGCCTCGGCCTCCCAAAGTGCTGGGATTATAGGTGTGAGCCACCACGCCCGGCCTTTTTTTTTTCTTAAGACGAGGTTTCACCATGTTGGTCAGGCTGGTATTGAACTCCCAACCTCAGGTGATCTGCCCACCTTGGCCTCCAAAGTGCTTGGATTACAGGCGTGAGCCACCATGCCCGGCCCTCATTGTGGTTTTGGTTTGTATTTCCCTAATGATTAATGATGTTGCACACCTTTTCATGTCATTGTCAGCCATTTGTATAGCTTTTTAGGACATATATCTTTTCAGATGCTTTCTTTGGCCAATTAAATTGTGTTTTCTTTTTTATTTCTTAGCTTTAAGTGTCCTTTAGATATTCTGGATACTAGAGGATTTATTTGCATTAATAGTGAGATTAACAATGTGCACCTTGTCTCCTTGCCACGTGCTCCCTCTCCTTCCTCTCCCACACTCCCAGGGTTCTGGGGTTGAACTTCTGTGGTAATTGTGGGGTGAAGTGGCTCATGCCTGCAATTCCAGCACTTTGGAAAGATCATTTGAGCCCTGGAGTTTGAGACCAGACTGGGTCACATAGCGATACCACATCTTAAAAAAAAAAATTAGCTAGGCGTGATGATGTGCAACTGTGGTCCCATATACTTGGGAAGCTGAGGTGGGAGGATTACATGACCCAGGAGGTCAACACTGTAGTGAGCCGTGATAGGTGCCACTGCACTCCAGCCTGGGTGACAGAGCAAGATCCTGTCTCAAATAAATAAATAAATAAATAAATAAATAAATAAATAAATAACTTAAAAAAGAAGAAAAGAGGAAGAACTTCTGCGGTTCTTGATCTCAGAGAGAAAGTGCATCCTGCCAAGGCCATTACAGAGAAGGACAATTTGAGCTTGCACCTGGCTTCTCCAGACCCCTTGCTGTGAGGCAGCCTTTGCCTAAGAGGCATATCCTTACTTTCCTGCTACATTGTATCATTCTGCTTTCGTCGACTGTACGTTTGTGTTTTTATGGTTTTTTTCAGATGGAGTCTCACTCTGTTGTCCAGGCTGGAGTGCAATGGCAGGATCTCGGCTAACTGCAACCTCCGCCTCCCAGGTTCAAGTGATTCTCCTGCCTCAGCCTCCCTAGTAGCTGGGATTACAGGCATACACCAGCTAATTTTTGTATTTTTAGTAGAGACAGGGTTTCACCATGTTGGCCAAGCTGATCTCGAACTCCTGACCTCGTGATCCGCCTGCCTCAGCCGCCCAAAGTTCTGGGATTACAGGCGTGAGCCACCGTGCCTGGCCTAGTCAACTACACATTTGTAAACACTGTCATGCTGGTTCTACTGGGTCTGCTATAGCAATCCAACCCTGTTTAACTGTTGGGAACGTACAGTAGGGCAGTTGTGCCTGACTCTTGTCTGTTAAGTTTTGGAAGCAGGAGAATTGTAGAACAAAGCCACATCAGTATGGTGTAAAAGAATTGTAATGTGACATCTAGATGCTAAACATCTAGACCCAAGAGAAGCCCAAGGGCCTATCTTCTTTTTTGTTTTTTTTTTTACTTTTTTTTTTTTTGTCCCCTTTCTCTCCCTGCCTATCTTCTTGTTAAGAATTTCCATCCCGGCCGGGCATGGTGGCTCACTCCTGTAATCCAAGCATTTTGGAGGCCAAGGCGGGTGGATCACCTGAGGTTGGGAGTTGAAGACCAGCCTGACCAACATGGTGAAGCCCTGTCTTTAAAAAAAAAAAAGAATTTCCGTCCCGAAAGAATTCTTTCCCCCTGCCTTTTTTTTTTTGAGACAGAGTTTCGCTCTTGTTGCCTAGGAGTGCAATGGCTCGATCTCGGCTCACCACAACCTCTGCCTCCCAGGATCAAGTGATTCTCCTGCCTCAGCCTCCCAAGTAGCTGAGATTACAGGCATGTGCCACCATGCCTGGCTAATTTTGTATTTTTTAAGTAGAGACAGGGTTTTCTCCATGTTGGTCAGGCTGGTCTCGAACGCCCAACCTCAAGTGATCCAACTGCCTCGGCCTCCCAAAATGCTGGGATTACAGGCATGAGCCACTGTGCCCAGTGGAATTCTTCCCATTTTACACCCTTGTCTTGCTTCTTGAAACTGATACTTGGTATGGTTTTTCCTTTCTTTTTTTTTTTTCTTTTTTCATTTTTTTTCCTTTTTCTTTGTTGGTTTTTCTTTTTTAATTCCTCTCTCTCTGCTTTCCTCTCCTTTCCTTCCTATCTTTTTCTCCTTCTCCCTTTCTTGCTTCTTTTTCCTTCCTCCCTCCTTTTTTTTTTTGGAGACAGTCTCACTTTGTCTTGCGGGCTAGAGTGCAGTGGCACGATCTTGGCTCACTGCAACCTCTGCCTCCCAGGTTCAAGCGATTTTCCTGCCTCAGCCTCCTGAGTAGCTGAGATCACAGGCGCCCACCATGAAGCCGAGATAATTTTTGCATTTTTAGTAGACACGTGATTTCACCACGTTGGCTAGTCTGGTCTCAAACTCCTGACCTCAGGTGATTCACCCACCTCAGCCTCCCAAAGTGCTTGGATTATGGGCCTGAGCCACTGTGCCCAGCCCTTATTGGATATTTTTCATGGAGCCCCTTGACCTCAAAATTCGTTCTCCACCTTTCTCCCTCTTCCCCCAAGAAGCTAACTCTTCCATGATGTATGTCATATGAGCTTCCCTGCCCACTGGCTTCTGATTGGGTTTGGCCAGTGGCGGACACTGACATGAATTTGGAGGGTAGGAAGAAAGAGAAGTCAGGCTGTTTATTCTCCTTTTTCCCTTCCTGTCCAGCCACTGTTCTGGAAGGGGCAGGATTCCTTAGTGGTCACAATGGCTATTAAGTCTTTCTCTTCTATAACTCCAGTGCTTGCCACGCGCTGATAGTGCTTTGCTCTCATTGACTCTTTGGGAGAGGGGTGGTAATAAGTTCCCTCCATAACTAATCCATGAAGATTTTGATATCCCTTATTCTTTTTTTTTTTTTTTTTTTTTTTGAGATGGAGTGTTGCTCTTGTCAGATTGCAGTGGTGCAATCTTGGCTCACCACACCCTCCTCCCGGGTTCAAGCCATTCTCCTGCCTCAGCCTCCAGAGTAGCTGGGATCACAGGCGTACGCCACCATACCCAGCTAATTTTGTAGTTTTAGTAGAGACGGGGTTTTTCCATGTTGCCCAGGCTGGTCTCGAACTCCCGATCTCAGGTGATTCGCCCGCCTTGGCCTCCCAAAGTTCTGGTATTACAGGCATGAGCCACTGCACTCAGCCAGGCTTCCCTTATTCTTACTTCATTCAACTCACCTCAGATAAATCCCTTCAATGTGGTGTCTGTTTCCTACTAGGACCCTGCCTCATGCAAGTAGGACAAAAAGATGCCCTAAACCTGGGGCCAGGATAGTGGCGTTTCCATTAAGCCTGGGGTGCTCCTTCCCATCAAGTGAGCCATGTGTTTGGGTCCTAGAAAAAGAGATGAATACAAACCTGAAGTACAGTTGCAAGAGCATTGATTCTTTCTTATAAGGCTCTGGGATTTTTTGTGAAAAAGTGAGGTGAGAAGGTCAGGCTTTGCTGAGACTATGAGATCCTAAACAAAGAGCATGGTACACACTCACTATTCTCTCCTGCTTGTCTCTGGATGAGCGGTTTCTCGCAGGAATGCTCAGGTGCTCTCAAATCTAGACTCCATGGGGATGAATAATCTTATTAAATCAGAGAATGATAAATCAAGATGTTATTTTAGTCTTTGTATGGCAGAAATGGTGCTGGGTGTTGCCTTTGGACTTGGCAACAGGCCTGTGTTATTCCCAGGTCAGCTATATTGCATCCTCCATGACCTCCTGCAATGACAGTAATCATCTAAAAAGATGACTATTGTGAACCTCCTGGTTTGTGTTAATTGTTCCCATGTCTGGAATTGAACTATGTTTGGGCATGTCTCATGACTTGGAGGGGTAGGCAACTCAAAGATATTATTTGGCTGGGTGTGGTGGCTCACGCCTCTAATCCCAGCAATTTGGGAGGCTGAGGCGGGTGGATCATCTGGGGTCAGGAGTTTGAGACTAGCTTGACCAACATAGTGAAACCCTGTCTCTATTAAAAATACAAAAAATTATCCAGGCATGGTGGCAGGCGCCTGTAATCCCAGCTACTTGGGAGGCTGAGGCAGGAGAATCACTTGAACCCAGGAGGTGGAGGTTGCAGTGAGCCAACATCACGCCATTGCATTCCATCCTGGGCAACAAGAGCGAGACTCCATCTAAAAGAAAAAAAAGATATTACTTGCATCAGTATCAAATTGCATAGTGTACCTATGCAAAGAAGTTTGAATGGGCACCCGAGGAAAGATGAAAATAAAGACGATAAGGCCGGGCACGGTGGCTCATGCCTGTAATCCCAGCACTTTGGGAGACTGAGGTGGGCAGATCACGAGGTCAGGAGACTGAGACCATCCTGGCCAACATGGTGAAACCCCTTCTCTACTCAAAATACAAAAAAATTAGCCAGGCGTGGTGGCACACGCCTGTAGTTCCAGCTACTAGGGAGGCTGAGGCAGGAGAATCACTTGAACCCGGGAGGTGGAGGTTGCAGTGAGCGGAGATCACGCCACTGCACTCCAGCCTTGGCGACAAAGTGAGACTCTGTCTCAAAAAAAAAAAAAAAAAGAAAAGAAAAGAAAAGAAAAAGAAAAAGAAAGAAAAGAAAGAGGATGGTACCTTATTTTTCTTAAGTATTGATTTCTCTGTCCAGCCTCAGAGACTTTGAGCCTTTTGGCAATGGAGACAAATCACAAAAGCTGATGGATCTAGTTCTTAGCTGATGTCTGATAGCTTGGGAGGAAGCAGTTCCCTGATACCTCAGTAATTTGCAATTTCAGCAATATAAAAAGGACATAGCCTTGGCACAGATGATCTTATATAGTGATAAGAAAAATTATTCAAAACTTGTAAATAAGGCAAAAGGATATATTTGCCACATCAGAGGGGCATTGTCTGGCAGACCTGTTCAACAATTAATTCTCTAAGGAAACACATCTTGTTTGACTTACTGCTTTATATACATATATTCTTTTTTCCTTTTTATTTTTTTTTACATTCAGTCTCCATAGAGACTGTAAAAAATTGCCAATGCCAACTATATTGCAACTTGTCACGGCGGGGTATTGGGAAAAATTTTCTTTTTCTTTTTTTCTTTTTTAAATTTTTTTAAAGATGGGTTTTCACCATGATGGCCAGGCTGGTCTTGAACTCCTGACCTCAGGTGATCCACCCACCTCAGCCTCCCAAAGTGCTAGGATTACAGGCATGAGCCACCGCGCCCGGCGGGAAAAGTTTTCAATTAGCAATAATCCCACCTTGGATAACTACAATACTGCCACTGTGCAAAGCTTTTTTTTTTTTTGAGATGGAGTTTCACTTGTTGCCCAGGCTGGAGTGCAATGGCATGATCTTAGCTCACTGCAACCTCTGCCTCCCAGGTTCAAGCGGTTCTCCTGTCTCAGTCTCCCGAGTAGCTGGGATTACAGGCACATGCCACCATGCCAAGCTAATTTTTCTATTTTTAGTAGAGATGGGGTTTCACCATATTGGTCAGGCTGGTCTCGAACTCCTGACCTTAGGTGATCAGCCCACGTTGGCCTCCCAAAATGCTGGGATTACAGGCGTGAGCCACCGTGCCCGGCCTGACTTACTGCTTACTATTGGTTAAGATCAAGTCTCTGTAAAGTTACATATTAACTTGCAGACTTCTTTCACGCAAATATTTTCTGGCTGGTGGAAAAGATAATCCCAAAGCTAACAGTTGTGTTTCCCTATAGAATATCAACCAGTGTTGTATCTAATCTTCTTCTAAAATTCTTTTAGTATCAATATCTTTCAGACTTTCCTCTGAACCTACTTGCCATACTGCTGTATCCTCATTAATAAGTTAAATAAATTTTTTTCCCACCCGCCGTTAAATAAAAATTTTAGGGCCGGGCACGGTGGCTCATGACTGTAATCCTAGCACTTTGGGAGGCCGAGGCAGCTGGATCACCTGAGGTCAGGAGTTCAAGACCAGCCTGGCCGACATGGGAAAACCCAGTCTCTACTAAAAATACCAAAATTAGCTGGATGTGGTGGTATGTACCTGTAATCCCAGCTACTCAGGAGGCTGAGGCAGGAGAATCGCTTGAACCCGGGAAGTGGAGGTTACAGTGAACCAAGATTGCGCCACTGCACTACAGCCTGGGAGACAAAGCGAGACTCCATCTCAAAAAAAAAAAAAAAAAAAAAGGCAAAAAAAATGGTATAGGAAGAAAATTCTTGAAGAAACAAAACAAAAAAAAGGCATAGGTGCTTGCTTTATATTTTGTATGAGTCAGATTTTTAACTTTCTTTTTTTTCTCAGATTTTAAATTTTCTAAAAATTATACTTTGACAGTGGACACTAACTGTGGCAAAGGTAAGGCACTCAGGTGTCTTACTGAACTATCAATATCAATGAGAGGGCTGCAGCAAATGAGGAGAATGGTGGGTGTTACATGTTCACTATAGCTGACAGTTTCATGAGGACATTAAAAACACCTCCTGGGGACTCCCAAGGCATAACTCGGTAAAACAAACATTTTACCCAAACTTCCTGGTTTCATCTTGATTGCGAAGGCAAAGGAAATTAGAAGAGGGAGACTGTCCATGTTTCTCTTCTTTTCTTTTCTTTTTCTTTTTTTTTAAGATGGAGTCTCCCTCTGTCACCCAGGCTGGAGTGTGATGATGTGATTTCGGTGCACTGCAACCTCCGCCTCCAAGGTTCAAGTGATTCTCCTGCCTCAGCCTCCCAAGTAGCTAGGATTACAGGTGTGAGCCACCACACCTGGCTAATTTTTTGTATTTTTAGTAGAGACAGGGTCTCACCATGTTGCCCAGGCTAGTCTTGAACTCCTGAGTGCAAGCAATCCACCTGCCCTGGCCTCCCAAAGTACCAGGATTACAGGCATGAGCCGCTGCTCCAGCCAAGTTTTGCTAATTCTGCAACCTCCGCCTCCATTATTCTATCTCATAAACATTTATCTCTTTTTTGTCCAATCTGCCTGCTATTGCCTTCTCAATTCAGTTCTTTATAATCTCTTATTTCCTGAGCCTCCTCACCTGCCTCTGGTTCTATCATTCTTATCACTCATCCTGCCAGTCTAATCCATACAACATTGCCAATTTCCTCTCACTAAAAGAAAATTATAATCCTGTTAGTGCCCTGATTAAAAACCTCCAAGGTCCAGGCACAGTGGCTCACACCTGTAATCCCAGTACTTTGGGAGGTTTAGGTGGGTGAATCACTTGAGCTCAGGAGTTTGAGCTCAGCCTGGGCAGCATGGTGAAGCCCTGTCTTTACAAAAAAATACAAAAATTAGCAGGGCCTGGTGGTATCTGCCTGTAGTCCCAGCTAGTTGGGAGGCTAAGGTGGGAGGATTGCTTGAGCCCAGAAGTTCAAGGTTGCAGTGAACCATGATTGCACCACTGGACTCCAGACTGGGCGATAGAGTGAAACTCTGTCTAAAAAAAATATAATAAAAAATAAAGGGCCAGGCACATGTGGTGCTGTGGCTCATGCCTGTAATCCCAGCACTTTGGGAAGCCAAGGCGGAAGGATCACCTGAGGTTGGGAGTTTGAGACCAGCCTGGCCAACATGAAACCCCATCTCTACTAAAAATACAAAATTAGCTGGGCATGGTGGCACATGCCTATAATCCCAGCTACTCAGGAGGCTGAGGCAGGAGAATCGCTTGAACCTAGGAGGCAGAGGTTGCAATGAGCTGAGATGGCATCACTGCACTCCAGCCTGGGCAACAAGAGGGAAACTCCGTCTCAAAACATACACACACACACACAAACTTTCAAGAGGAGTCATTGTGAAAGTGCAGTTGACGGAACCTGATGACTGAGTGAATATTGCAATCAAGGGTATGGAAGAAATCTTCAAGGATTTCTTATTGTCGCTAAGATAAAGTCCAGGCTCTTAGCACCTAAGGCAATTCATAACCCAGTCCCCACCTACTTTATTAGCCTCATCTCCAGGCTCTCCCTAACAAACATTCTCTACTTCAGTTACATGACACTTTCCACAATGCTCTTTCTTGCTTCCTTGCCTTTGGACATACTGTTCCCTTCATCCTGTCTTGATACTCTTCTCTGCTAGGTGTATGCCTATTCACCTATCAGACTCCTCCAATCAGAGTTCACTGGTGTCTCCTTGAACTTTGCACCCAAGGTGCCTTACCTCACCCTAGTCCTGACTTTAGTAGACCTTCAAATATCCCCATCAGGCTGGGAATGGTGGATCACACCTGTAATCCCAGCACTTTGGGAGGCCGAGGCAGGTGGATCACCTGAGGTCAGGAGTGCAAGACCAGCCTGGCCAACATGGCGAAACCCTGTCTCTACTAAAAATACAAAAATTAGCCAGGTGTCATGGCACACGCCTATAATCCCAGCTACTTGGGAAGCTGAAGCATGAGAATCGCTTGAACCTGGGAGGCGGAGGTTGCAGTGAGCCGAGGTCGCGCCATTGCACTCCAGCCTGGCGCCTGGTGATGGAATGAGACTGTCTCAAAAAAAAAAAAAAAAAAGAAAGAAAGAAAAGAAAATCCCTATTAACATTAAACAGAAGAAGCAAAATGAAAAAATGTTTATGTAGTAGTTTCCCATCTGCTCAACAAAGAAGGAAAAGTAAAAAAAACAGTCATATGTCTGCTTATCTTTAGGAAAAGAAACACAGGACAAATAAACCATAAAATAACAATGCAGATCACCATACAAGAGGTTGGAGGAGGGAGGAGCAATGGTACAGGAAGGATGTGGATGGGAGGAAGTAACCCTCCTGAGTATGAATTATTACATATTTTTGACTTCTTTTTTTTTTTTTTTGAGACAGTCTTACTCAGTTGCCCAGGCTGGAGTACAATGGCGCAATCTCAGCTCACTACAACATCCTCCTGCTGGGTTCAAGCAATTCTCTGCTTCAGCCTCCCGAGTAGCTGGGACTACAGGAGCACGCCACTATGCCTGGCTAATTTTTTGTATTTTTAGTAGAGATGGGGTTTCACTGTGTTGGCCAGGCTGGTTTGAACTCCTGACCTCGTGATCCACCTGTCTCGGCCTCCCAAAATGTTGGGATTACAGGTGTAAGCCACCGTACCCGGCTCATATTTTTGACTTCTATAAGCATATTAATCTTTTATATAATCAGAAAATGAAATTAAATCAGTAAGAATGGGAAGGAGACAAAACTAAACTGAAATAAAACTGAAATAGACCTGGGATAGTGCCTAACACCTGTAATCCCAGCACTTTGGGAGGCCTAGGTGGGTGAATCACTTGAGCTCAGGAATTCGAGACCAACCTGGGAAATATGGTGAAACCCCGTCTGTACTGAAAATACAAAAAATACAAACCTGCATGTTTTGCACATGTACCCCAGAACTTAAAGTATGAAAAAAAATACAAAAATTAGCCAGGCATGGTGGCTCAAGTCTGTAATCCCAGCTACTAGGGAGGCCGAGGTGGGTGGATCATGAGGCCAAGAAATCGAGACCATCCTGGACAACATGGTGAAACCCTGTCTCTACTCAAAATACAAACATTAGCCGGGTGTAGTGGTGTGCCTGAAGTCCCAGCTAGTTGAGAGGCTGAGGCAGGAGAATCGCTTGAACCCGGGAGGTAGAGGTTGCAGTGAGCTGACATCGTGCCACTGCACTCCAGCCTGGCGACAGAGAAAGACTCCCTGTCAAACAAACAAAGTACCCTAATGCAGGTATTAATTGTTTGCTTTGTTTTGTCTTTTTTTTTTTTTTTTGAGATGGAGTCTCGCTCTTTTGCTCAGGCTGGAGTGCAGTGGTGTGCTTTCGGCTCGTGGCAACCTTCATCTCCTGGTGAAGACCTCATTAGGGTACTTATATTGTGACTACAGCTCCATTAGTCTGCGAGCAATCACAGATGTGAACTATGTCTTATTCATCATTGCCAGGGCCTTGGGGTGGGAGGGTGTCTTCACAGGACAGGACAAATAATAGGTGCAGCAGGAATGTTTGCTGATTTATTGACCAGAAGCATCTGCAAATGAATGCCCTACAAAGGATGTACTGATGAGTATTATTTCCTCAGTGATGTGTTAGGTAAGGGAACAACTAAGTTAAGGAATCTCTGCTGGTGCTCCTATCAAAAGCATTTACAGGTTTCTTAATATAATTGCCTTTTCCCTTCAGGGACTCACTTGATATTACAGGCACACCCCTGCAAAACATGTGTTATGGATTCCTCAACTCTGAATATGTTGAGGCTTTCCTAAAGTCCAAACAATTTTGTTCAGGCTATGTTGAAATTTACCATCTCATGTTATCTCTGTAATTGCGCAGACACCCTGAAAAATTTATGAACACTCCCACACCACCTTCACAAAACGATATAATTGTAAACCATAAAGAGGTCACATGATTCACCAAGGAAGATATCCAAACAAGTGCCTGCCTCATCATATCCGCCTCTAATTAAAAGAGTGACTCATCAGTAATCCATGGCGGTTAATTGTTGTTATTATTGCTTTTGACTTTTTTTCACTCATTCATTAAAGTTAAAAAAAAAGTCAAGTATCTACTATTTGAGAGTTACTGCCCTCATCGCTGAGGATATAGCATACAACAAAACAGATATGTCCCTGTTCTTACGGACTCACGGAATTTAGCAGGGGACACAAACATCAAATAAATAAACACATCAGAGATTGCCTTTGTAAAATTCAACCTTCTAAAAAAGATATTAGGCCCCGCATGGTGGCTTATGTCTCTAATCCCAGCACTTTGGGAGACCAAGGTGGACGGATCACTTGAGTCCAGAAGTTTGGAGGTCAGGAGGTCAGGCTGGCCAACGTGGTTAAACCCCGTCTCTACTAAAAATACAAAAATTAGCCGAGCATGGTGGCAGGCATGTGTAATCGTAACTACTCGAGAGACTGAGGCAGGAGAATTACTTGAACCTGGAAGGCAGAGGTTGCAGTGAGCCGAGATCGTGCCACTGCACTCCAGCCTGGGTGACAGTGAGACTCCATCTCAAAAATAAATAAATAAAAATTTAAAAATTAAAAAGATATTACAGTTTCCTGAGCTTAGAACTCAATGTTCTTGGATATGATTTCTTTCTCTTTTTTTTTTTGAGACATAGTCTCACTGTGTTGCCTAGGCTGGAGTGCAGTGGCACGACCTCAGCTCACTGCAACCTCCGCCTCCTGGGTTCAAGTGAGTCTCCTGCCTCAACCTCCCAAGTAGCTGGGACTACAGGCGCCCACCACCATGCCTGGCTAAGTTTTGTATTTTTAAAAATTTATTTATTTATTTAGTTTTTGAGACTGAGCTTTGCTCTTGTTGCCCAGGCTGGAGTGCAGTGGCGTGATCTGCAACCTCCACTTTCTGGGTTCAAGCGATTCTCCTGCCTCAGCCTCCTGAGTAGCTGGGATTACAGGCATGCGCCACCACGCTCAGCTAAATTTTTTTTTTTTGTACTTTTAGTAGAGATGGAGTTTCTCCATGTTGGCCAGGCTGGTCTCAAACTACTGGTCTCAAACTACTGGTCTCAAGTGATTCACCCGCCTCGGCCTCCAAAATGCTGGGATTACAGGCGTGAGCCACTGCGCCCCACTTATTTACAGCATTCGGATAGGATGAAGAGTATCCATAAGTGAGATTGAAGAACCCAGATTTAACAAAGTCAGAGGAAAAGGAAGGGGTGATTTCTTGCACTTGGGTTGGGGGAGAGTAAATACTGTATGGAAAGGGCTACTTCACTGGAGGAAATATGACCTTCATTGAGGCGAGAGAAAGAGCCAGCCAGCCTGCTGGAAACCCCTCAGGAAAAAAGTTAGGAAATAAGTACCCTAACTTCATTCTCTGCCATTTGTGAAAATTCTTGCCAGTGCCTCCCCATTGGCCAAAGCCCGCTGGAAGCCAGAGGCAATGAGCTCACTGATATGATGCACATAGGTTAGCCTCCCAGAGTACAGAACAGAGAAGAGAGGTGATCTAGAAGAGCAAATCAATAAAGGACATGCAGGACAGGTCCCTATTACTCTTTCCTTTTATTTTTTGAGACAGAGTCTCACTCTGTCACCCAGGCTGGAGTGCAATGGTACAGTCTCGGCTCACTGCAGCTTCTGCCTCCTGGGTTCAAGCGATTCTCATTCCTCGGCCTCCCAAGTAGCTGGGACCACAGGCACACAACACCATGCCTGGTTAATTTTTGTATTTTTAATAGAGATGAGGTTTTCCCATGTTGCCCAGGCTGCCCTCAAGCTCCTGATTTCAGGCGATCCACCCACCTTGGCCTCCCAAAGTGCTGGGATTACAGGCCTGAGTCACCACACCCTTTTCTCTTTTTTCAGTTCAGCCCAGGTCTTGAGCTGTTTGCCTCAGTTTATCTTACATTTTATTTTCTGACCAGTTTCTGACCTTGCTATCTCGTAACCCCTAAACTATTTTCTTTTCTTTTCTTTTCTTTTCTTTTTTTTTTGAGATGGAGTCTCACTGTTGCCGAGGCTGGAATGCAGTGGCCCGATCTCAGCTCACTGCAACTCCCCCTCCTGGGTTCAAGCAAGTCTCCTGCCTCAGCCTCCTGAGTAGCTGGTACCACAGGTGTGAGCCACCATGTCTGGCTAATTTTTTTTTTTTTTTTTGAGATGGTGTTTCACTCTTGTTGCCCAGACCGGAATGTAATGGTGTGATCTTGGCTCACCACAACCCCTGCCTGCCGGGTTCAAGCGATTCTCCTGCCTCAGCCTCCTGAGTAGCTGGGATTACAGGCATGCACCACCACGCCCGGTTAATTTTTATATATATATATATATATATTTTAGTAGAGACTGGGATTCTTCTCCATGTTGGCCAGGCTGGTCTCAAACTCCTGACCTCAGGTGATCTGCCCACCTCAGCCTCCCAAAGTGCTGGGATTATAGGTGTGAGCCACCAGGCTGGGCCAAATTTTTGTATTTTTAGTAGAGACAAGGTTTCACCATGTTGGCAAGGCTGGTCTTGAACTCCTGACCTCAGATGATCCACCCACCTGGGCTTCCCATGGTTGTGAGATTACAGGCGTGAGCCACCACACCACACCTAAACTAGTTTCTTATGGAAAACTGAAGATGATTCTTGGAAGTCAATGCTTGTCACTGCTTCTTACTTGTGACTTCTGGCTTCCTTCTTCCCTCATCCCTTTGATCAAGATGCTTTCATCTGCTCTGGGTTGCCTTGCCCAGTATGGCATGCAGTCTGGAACACACGAGGGCAAAGGCCCTCACAAGTGCTCCTGCTGTATTTGCTTTGGCCCTGTGAGTAGCAGCTGGATGTCACAGACTGAGATGGGAAGCACTTAATTGTGGCAGACTAATGACTCCCACATGACTCTAGCTCTGTTTACTTCCATCCCCTTCTCTTGCCTGGCAACCACTCCCATGAATAGATTATGATCACCACGAACAAAGACACTGGACTCCAAACAACCAGGTTCAAAGGATACCTCATCCGAAGAGAGATGAGAATGATTGGAGAGGCTATATGAACTTGAAAAACTACTATTTTTTGCCTATGCTAGATGATGAAATTTTAAAAAGAAGGCAGGCTAGTCAAGAGTTCTGGCAAGCGTGGAAAAGATAAGCTCCAATTTCAGAGTAGTGGTTACTGCTGGAGAGAGAAGGAAAAGAGATTTGGAAGTAAACAGGGAGTTTTAAATGGGGCTATATTTTATTATTATTATTTATTTTATTTATTTTTGTTTTTTTTGAGATGAAGTTTTGCTCTTATTGCCCAGGCTGGAGTGAAATGGTATGATCTGGGCTCACTGCAACCTCCGCCTCCCAGGTCCAGGTGATTCTCCTGCCTCAGCTTCCTGAGTAGCTGGGATTACAGGCACCCGCCATGGCACCTAGCTAATTTTTTGTTTGTTTGTTTGTTTGAGGTGGGGTCTCACTGTGTTGCCCAGGCTGGTGTGCAGAGGCCTGATCTTGGCTCACTGAAACCTCTGCCTCCTGGGTTCAAGCAATTTTCCTCTCTCACCCTCCCGAGTAGCTGAGATTACAAGCGTGTGCCACTACGCCCAGCTAATTTTTGTATTTTTTTTTGTCAGAGCTCCATCTGACAAAGGGCTAATATCCAGAATCTATTTTATTTTTTAACAAACGAAATTCTGTAGCAGGCATAAGAAAGTGCTAGAATTTAATAATAGTGAATGAATGATTAAGTTTTACTTATGAAATTCTTTGTTTTTTTTTTTTTTTTTTTTTTTTGAGACAGAGTCTCACTCTGTCGTCCAGGCTGGACTGCAGTGGCGCAATTTCAGCTCACTGCAATCTCCCACTCCTGGGTTCAAGCGATTCTCCTGCCTCAGCCTCCTGAGTAGCTGGGGTTACTGGTGCCTGCTATGGCACCTGGTTAATTTTTTGGTAAGTTTTAGTAGAGATGGCGTTTCACCATCTTGGCCAGGCTGGTCTTGAACTCCTGACCTTTTGATCCACCCGCTTCGGCCTCCCAAAGTGCTAGGATTACAGGCGTGAGACACTGCGACCAGCCCCTTTCTTCTTTTTTATTGGAGGCAGGGTCTTGCTCTGTCATCCAGGCTGGAGTGCAGTGGTACAATCATAACTCATTGCAGCCTCAAACTCCTGGGCTCAAATGATGTTCCTGAGTAGCTAAGTCTTTGTCCTTTTCTATGTGTGGAGAGTATGGCTGAGGAAGGTAGAACAGGGAGGCCTTCAACACAGATGTGACAAGGGAAAGCAGACAGGATGTAAAGAAAGTGCAATTATTTGTCTGCAAGCGTCCAGATGGTGCGCTGGAACATGTTGCTTTAGTCCAGCTGAGGCCTCAATGAACTCTGGAATCATGATAAAACTGGCAGGGTGGAGGCTGTATAAAGGCTGCATTTCTAGCCTTGCTCTAAAAAGGAGACAGTTCTCCATAGTAGATAGGAGCCAGTCCATAGAGCCAGCCTGCTTGGGGCCAGATCCTGGTTCTGGCACTTACTAGTTGTGTCACTTCACTTCTCTGTATCTTAGTTTCCTCATCTGTGAATATGGTGAGAATGTCAACCTAAGTCAAAGGGTTGTGCTGAGGATTATGACCAAGAACTGAATTTTATGGTATTTGTATGCCATCTATTATCTTCCTAGATGAGCTGAACAAATGGGAACAGTCCTCTAGCATAAGGATTGGCAAACTTTAACTTTTCCTTTTCCTTCCTTCCTTCCTTCCTTCCTTCCTTCCTTCCCTTACTCCTTCCCTCCCTCCTTCTCTCCCTTCCCTCCCCTCCCCTTCCCTTCCTCTTTCTCTTTCGTTTTTTCCAGACCGAGTCTCACTTTTTCACCCAGGCTGGAGTGCAGTGACAAAATCACTGCAGCCTTCAACTCCCAGGCTCAAGTAATTCTCCCACCTCAGCATCCTGAGTAGCTGGGGCTACAGGTGCTCACCAGCATGCCTGGCTAATTTTTTTTTTGAGACAGAGTCTCGCTCTGTTGCCCAGGCTGGAGTGCAATGGCACAATTTCGGCTCACTGCAATCTCCACCTCCTGGGTTCAAGCAAATCTCCTGCTTCAGCCTCCTGAGTAGCCAGGATTACAAGTGCCTGCCACCATGCCCAGCTAATTTGTGTATTTTTAGTAGAGATGAGGTTTTGCTGTGTTGGCCAGGCTGGTCTCGAACTCCTGACCTCAGATGATCTGCCTGCCTTGGCCTCCCAAAGTGCTGGGATCATAGCCATGAGCCATTGCACCTGGCCTAATTTTTCTGTTTTTGTTTTTTCTTTTCTTTTGTAAAAGACGGGGTTTCACCATGTTGGTCAGGCTGGTCTTGAACTCCCGACCTCAGTTGATCTGCCTGCCTCGGCCTCCCAGAGTGCTGGGATTACAGGCATGAGCCACTGCACCCGGCTGGTTTTTTTTTTTTTTTTTTTTTTAGAGACGAGGTCTTGCTATGTTGCCCAGGCTGGAGTGCAGTGGCTATTCACAGGCGCCATCCCACTACTGATCAGCATGGGAGTTTTGACGTGCTCCGTTTCTGACCTGGGCCAGTTCACCCCTCCTTAGGCAACCTGGTGGTCCCCCACTCCTGGGAGGTCACCATATTGATGCTGAACTTAGTGCGGACACCAGATGGACAGCGCACTACAGCCCAGAACTCCTGGGCTCAAGCAATCCTCCAGCCTCAGCCTCTGGAGTAGCTGGGACTACAGGCATGCGCCACCACGCCTGGCTTTTGTAGTTTTTTGTAGAGACAGAGTCTCACTTTGTTGCCTAGGCTGGTCTCGAACTCCTGGGCTCAAGTGATTCTCTCCCCTCACCCTTCAAAAGTGTTGGGGTTACAGGTGTGAGCCACTGGGCCCAGCTTAAACTTTTTCTACAAAGGGCCAGATAATAAATATTTGAGACTTTGCAGGCCACATAGTCCCTCCTGTCCCAGCAACCCCAAAATGGTGTTGTAGTGAGAAAGTAACCATAGACAACACATAAACAAATGGCCATGTCTGTTTTCCAATAAAGCTTTTTTGTGTGTTTTGAGATGGAGTCTTGATCTGTTGCCCAGGCTGGAGTGCAGTGGCATGATCTTGGTTCACTGCAACTTCTGCCCCCCAAGTTCAAGTAATTCTCCTCCCTCAGCCTCCTGAGTAGCTGGGATTACAGGCATGCACCACCATGCCTGGCTAAACTTTGTATTTAAAAAAAAAAATTTAATTTTTAAAGGGGCCATGCTAGTCTTCTCTGTATTATTCCAATTTTAGTACATGTGCTGCCAAAGTGAGCACAAGCTTTGTATTTTTAGTAGAGATGGAGTTTCACCATGTTGGCCAGGATGGTCTCGAACTCCTGACCTCAGGTGATCCACCCATCCCAGCCTTCCAAGGTGCTGGGATTACAGGAGTGAGCCACCATGGCTGGCTGCATCAAAACTTTATTCACAAAAACAGGCAGCAGGGATGTGGACTGTAGTGTGCCAACCCTTTCTGTAACATTTCAAATGTTTGGATGTTCCTCTTATCTCTTAGAATGGTGGGTGGCTGGGCCGGGCATGGTGGCCCACGCCTATAATCCCAGCATTTTGGGAGGCTGAGGCGGGTGGATAACCTGAGGTCAGGAGTTCGAAACCAGCCTGGCCAACATGGAGAAACCTTGTCTCTACTAAAAATACAAAAATTAGCAGGGTGCGGTGGTGGGCACCTGTAATCCCAGCTACTCAGGAGGCTGAGGCAGGAGAATCGCTTGACTCTGGGAGGTGGAGGTTGCAGTGAGCTGAGATCACGTCTTTGTACTCCAATCTGAGTGACAGAGCAAAACTCTGTGTCAAAAAAAAAAAAATGGTGGATGCCCTAGATTATTTGGGGTGAGTGGTACACATGCCTATACTCTGTTTGGACTCTTACAAAAAACTATACTGTCCCTTTCTTCAATAAAGAAGACATTTTGTTTCCTTAATACAAGCTGAGAACCACATCTCCACCATTGTGACCCTCCCTAAGCAGATTCTGCTCATATCCTTCCAGTTGCATTACCCCAAGACTCAGGACTTGCTTCCCATTGAGAGGCTCAAAACAGGATCTCCTCAGTCATACCATTAATCCTTCAGAAAACTCTCCATCCTTGTTAAAGCAATGCAGGGCATCTCAGCCAGGTACGATGGCTCATACCTGTAATCTCAGCACTTTGGGAGGCCGAAGTGGGTGGATCCCTTGAGCTCAGGAGTTCAAGACTAGCCTGGCCAACGTGGTAAAACCCCACCTCTACTAAAAATAGAAAAATTAGCCAGGCATGGTGGCAGGTGCCTTTAATCTCAGCTACTTGAGTGGCTGAGGTGGAAGGATCACTGAAATCTGGGAGGCAGAGGTTGCAGTGAATCTAGATCACGCCAGTGCACTCCAGCCTGGGGGTCAGAGCAAGACTCTGTCTCAAAAAAATAAAAATAAAAAAATAATATATATATATGGAGTTTCTAACAGTGACACTAAAACCTGCCCAGAACTCATGATACACAGCTCACACAAGTTCTAAATCATAGCATGAGTCAGCCACTAGTTAGGTAAGGGTCAGACATGGACTATGAGACAGACACTGTCTAGAAAAGGGTAAAAACTACCACCAGTGTGCCAGGGACCACCATGGTACATACCTTTATCTCAGGAGACACAATCAGCCAAGATGACACCATGGCACAACATCAGTGCCAAGGACATGACCCACATATATACCCACAGAAAGCACTTTCCAAACCAGCTCATGGCTAGAGCAGGGTTTATGGCCAACCTTCAGCTAGGCATACGGAGACAGCTGCCCCTCAGATAACCTGCTTATGCCTCCACTTGGGGGCAGGCTTTGCTGAGACAGGATGTGGACAGCTCCCTGCTCAACAAACCATGACACTGGCCTGATACAGGCCTGAGCACATTCATCTGTAAACCCGTCCAGAGTGCATAACCATAACAAGACTGGGGATTCCCCAGGACAGTCTTCGGCCACACAGAGAGCCCAGTTTAGGACAAGACAGACTGGTCTCAGCTCAGTCTTGGGTCATTATCAGTACACCTGCCAAGGACAGTGTGCCCATAGCAGAGCTGAGACCAAATCTCTTTAGGGCAAGCCCTCCAGAACAGGGCCCAACCTTCTGGGTATGGGTAATGCCAGCACTTCAGGAGGTTGAGGCAGGGGGATTTCTTGAGTTCAAAAATTTGAGACTGAGCTGGGCAACATAACAAGACATCGTCTGTACTAAAATTAAAAAATAGATGTATAGCCAGACATGGTGGTATGCACCTGTATTTTCAGCTACTTGTGGGAGTCAGTGGCTAAAGGAGGAAGATGGCTTGAGCCTGGGAGATCAAGGTTATAATGAGCTATGATGGCGCCACTGAACTCCAGCCTGGGTGACATTGAGACATCTTGTCTCAATAATTAATTTAAAAATTAAAAAAAATAAAAGAAAAAGAGGGCCCAACCCATGCCATCTCCAGACAGCACCCCAGAAGACCTGGATGGAGGCCCATAGTCCTACTGAGCTACAACTCAGACCCAGGCCCCCTTCACTCCCTCTGCTCTAAATGGACACGCCTTCCAATGCCACAGAGGGTAACCAGCTGTTCCAGTTTGCCCAGGAATGGCCTGATTTTAAACTGGAAAGTCTGGCTTCTCCAGAAATCCCCCACTACCAGCAAAGCCAAGACAGTCGGTCACCCTGAAGCCACTCCTCATCCCTGTGATGAAATGTGTGTCACCGACTACCGCAGAGAGTGCCCCCCTCT
>CAUYLG010047207.1:0-81310 GCA_963573385.1 Cacajao melanocephalus | reverse complement strand
GACTGCTGTGGCAGTTCTACATATCACAGTCAAAACTCTCTAGAGCAAAAAGAATAGCCTCTACAACAGATGCTGGAGAGGATGTGGAGAAATAGGAACACTTTTACACTGTTGGTGGGAGTGTAAATTAGTTCAACTATTGTGGAAGACAGTGTGGTGATTCCTCAGGGAACTAGAAATAAGAAATTTCATTTGACCCAGCAATCCCATTACTGGGTATATATTCAGAGGATTATAAATTGTTCTATTATAAAGACACATGCACACGTATGTTCATTGTGGCACTGTTTACAATAGCAAAGACCTGGAATCAACCCAAATGCCCATCGATGATAGACTGGACAAGGAAAATGTGGCACATATACACCATGGAATACTATGCAGCCATAAAAAACGATGAGTTCATGTCCTTTGTAGGGACATGGATGAATCTGGAAACCATCATGCTCAGCAAACTGACACAAGAACAGAAAATCAAACACCACATGTTCTCACTCATAGGCAGGTGTTGAACAATAAGAACACATGGACACAGGGAGGGGAGCATCACACACTGGGGTCTGTTGAGGGGACTAGGAGAGGGACAGTGAGGGGTAGGGAGTTGAGGGGGGATAACATGGGGAGAAATGGCAGATATATGTGATGAGGATGGAGGCAGCAAACCACATTACCATGTATGTACCTATGCACATGTATCCAAAACCTAAAGTGCAATAAAATATATTTTTAAAAAGAGAAGCATATCTCAATTGCCAGACTTGAGCTACATACATATTGCCAAACCAATCACTGAAAAGAGAAATGGAATTACCGTAACTGACTTAGATCAGAGTTAAAGGAATTTTGGAAAGTCACTTATAATTACTATTACAGCATTCCTTCTTAAAAAAAAAAAATGGCCAGGCACAGGTGGCTCACGCCTATAATCCTAGCACTTTGAGAGGTTGAGGTGGGTGGATAACCTGAGGTCAGGAGTTTGAGACCAGCCTGACCAACATGGAGAAACCCCATCTCTACTAAAAATACCAAATTAGCTGGGTGTGGTGGCACATGCCTGTAATCCCAGCTACTCGGGAGGTTAAGGCTAGCTTCAACCTGGGAGGTGGAGGTTGTGGTGGGCCAAGATTGTGCCACTGCACTCCAGTCTGGGCAACAGAGCAAGACTCCATCTCAAAAAAAAAAAAAAAAGGCTGATAAAAGTAAGAAAATTCTTGGATGTTAAAATATGACTACAAACAAAGAAAATGATAGATGGGCTGAAAAACAGAATATCCATAAGTAAAGAGCAAATTAGTGGCTAGGTGTGGTGGTTCATGCCTGTAATCCAGCACTTTAGGAGGCCAAGGTAAGCAGATCACCTGGGGTCAGGAGTTTGAGACCAGCCTGGCCAACAGGATGAAACCCTGTCTCTACTAAAAATACAAAAAATTAGCCAGGCATGGTGGTGTGTGCCTGTAGTGCCAACCGCTTGGGAGGCTGAAGTAGGAGAATCACTTGATCCTGGGAGGCAGAGATTGCAGTGAGCCAAGATCATGCCACTGCACACCAGCCTGGGCAACAGAGTAAGACTCTGTCTCAAAAAAGAGCAAATTAGTGAACCTAACTATCAAGTTGAGAGATGCTAGGGATGATCCTCCCTAAAATTAACCATTAAAATTTTTTTAAAAGTATAAAGGCAAATTGAGAAATGAAGAATAGATCCAGATATCCCATTATCCATCCTATAGGGGTTCCAAAAGGAGAAACCACAGAGAATGGGGAGGAAGAAACAAACAAAGAAATAATAGAAGAAAAATTCCCAGAGTTAAAGGAGACATGAGTATTCTAACTGAAGAGGCCCATGGAATACCAGGCAAGATACATGACAAAGGATTCAAACTTGGAATACATCAAAGCAAAATTTCAGAATTTTAGATTTTATTGGAACTTTAGATTTATTTATATTGAGAAAATAATAAAACCAGATTGTCTACAAAAGAAATGATCAGCCTAGCATTCAACTCCTCACCAATTAACATTAGATGCAAAAAAGATTCTTCCAATGTCTAAAAGAAAGTAATTTTGGCTGGGCACAGTGGCTCACACCTATCGTCCCAGAACTTTGGGAGGCCGAGGTGGGTGGATCACTTGAGGTCAGGTCTCTACTAAAAATACAAAAATTAGCTGGGCATGGTGCAGGTGACTGTAATCCCAGCCACTCAGGAGGCTGAGGCAGGAGAATTACTTGAACCCAAGAGGTGGAGGCTGCAGTGAGCTGAAATGTCGCCACTGCACTCCAGCCTGAGCAACAGAGTGAGACTCTGTCTCTAATAATAATTTTGACCTTACCTTACCATACTAAGTGTGTTAAAGTATGGTTTTGTTTGGAGAAATAATATGGACACCTTTTCTAAGTGTTCCCTTGGCCTTCTTGCTTTGACTGAAACCCGGCTCTTCCTGAGGACACTGATTGCCCTGTAGCTTTCTCTAGTGATGGCTGTTTTCTCTCCCTTGTACCACTGGGTTTGGAATCTAGCTGAAGGTTATTTCATAGATATATAAATAAATAGGAGAGACATGTCGGTTGGCATCTGAGAGGTTTTCTTGCTCTAGGGAGATTCTTTAAGCAATCACTAGGTTGATAAGACACAGATGTTTCATTTTCTTCATATGATGAAGATTAGGGATCTAAATTTAATCGAAAAGCTAAAAAGGCACCATTCACCCCCACTGGAATGGCAGGTTTTGTAGCAATTGTTGCATATGGATTATACAAATTGAAGAGCAGGGTAAATATTAAAATGTCCCATTATGTGATCCACATGTGTATGGCAGCCCAAGGGTTTGTTGTAGGAGCAATGGCTGTTGTTGGTATGGGCTATTCCATGTATCAGGAATTCTGGGCAAAACCTAAGCCTTAGCAGAAGATATACTGTCTTGGTCTTGCTGGAGGAGCTTGCTTTAGTTAGACATCTCATATATTAACGTTGAAAATCAACTATTTGAGTAGGTTCAGATGGTAACAAGGAATTTTGAATACTGGCTTCCTTTCTTGCAGGCTTGATTTGTCTGGTAACTGAATTACTACTGACTAGTTTACTAACTAGGTCATTAAAGGAAGAAAAATTAACATAAAAGATATATGTCACCTAAATACACTTGATGGTGTTGAAATGTCTACCTTCTTAAACTGTTAAGATGAAATTAGTTCTAAAGAAGATAGTATTCCAACCCTAAAATACTCCCAGTTTGCTGCAGAATCTCACGTTTTGGATGTTATATAAGAGTCCTATTTGCCCAGTTAATTTAACTTTTTTTCTGTCTTGTGGACTGGCTGGCTCTTTTAGAACTCTGTCCAAAAAGTGCATGGAATATAACTTGTAAAGCCTCTCACAACTGACATTATCTATGTGTGTGTGTGTGTTTAAACTCAATCTCAGAAGCTTATAATACAGCTGCACAGTAATAGCATTTATTAAAGAATCATAATTGTAAACAGAATGATGGATTCTAGTTTAGTTCTTCTGTAATTGCAGAATTGTATTTTTGCTGCTGTTTAAATGTCATCTTGAAATAGAAATATGTATTTTGGTTGGGCACAGTTGCTAAAGTCTGAAATCCCAGCACTTTGGGAGGCCGAGGCAGGTGGACTGCCTGAGCTCAGGAGTTTGAGACCACCTTGGGTAACATGGTGAAACCCTGTCACTACTAAAATACAAGTATTAGGCATGGTGGCAGACACGTGTAGTTCCAGCTACTCAGGACGCTGAGGCATGAGAATCGCTTGATCCTGAAAAGTGGAGGTTGCAGTGAGCTGAGATTGTGCCACTGCACTCTAGCCTGAGTGACAGAGTGAAACTCTGTATCCAAAAATAAATAAATAAATAAATATGTATTTTAAGCACTCATGCAAAAATAAATGAACACTTTTAAAATGTGTATGCTGCTTATTTTCTCCATAAAAGCTGTAAACATTAAATAAATCACCTATAATGGAATTGACTAATGACTTACAAGCAAACTGGGTTAGCCAGAAAATATAGACAACCTTTTTTTTTTTTTTTAGTTTCACTCTGTCTCCCAGGCTGGAGTGCAGTGGTGTGATAGCAGCTCACTGCAACTTCCACCTCCAGGGTTCAAGTGATTCCCCTGCCTCAGCCTCCCCATTAGCTGGGATCAGAAGTGGCAGGCACCATGTCTGGCTAATTTTTCTATTTTTAGTAGAGACAGGGTTTCGCCATGTTGGCCAGGCTGGTCTCAAACTCCTGACCTCAGGTGATCCACCAGCCTCAGCCTCCCAAAGTGCTGGGATTACAGGCGTGAGCCACCATACTCAGCACACAAATTTTTATATACTACAGAATGCTATTATACTTGTGAAATTCTCTTGTCTAGCCTGAATTTACATTCTGTGGTGATAACATGGTATATGCATTTTTATGAAAGTGACCATGTCGATAAATAGAAAGGAGAAATCCCATAACTCCTACTACATCACTTCTACCTCTTGCAACCATTTCCCTTTCACTAACTCTGTCCTGCTGCTATGGAGAAATTATCTGGACTCCTAGAAAATCTCTGCTTGCCAAACAAACATGCCAGCTCACCACTGTCTCCTGCATCATTTTTTTCCCCCATATAATAAGCTCCATGAGGGCCACAGTTTTTTTTTGTTTGTTTGTTTTGATTTTTTCTACTCCTACCATCAAGTAGTGTGCCTGGGACACTATACAAGCTTAGTCTTTAATGAACAAATACTAATTAAATCTGTATATGGGCCGAGTATGGTGACTCATGCCTGTAAATACAGCGCTTTGGGAAGCCAAGGTGGGTGGATCACTTGAGGTCAGGAGTTCAAGACCAGCCTGGCCAAAGTGGTGAAACCCCATCTCAAAAAAAAAAAGGCCAGGGGTGGTGGCTCACGCCTGTAATCCCAACACATTGGGAGGCTGAGGCAAATGGATCACCTGAGGTCAGGAGTTCGAGACCAGCCTGGCCAATATGGCGAAACTCAGTCTCTACTAAGAATACAAAAAAAATTAGCTGGCATGGCAGTAGGCGCCTGTAATCCCAGCTACTCAGGTGGCCCAGCCACCATGTTTTCTGTCTACGATTGCATCTTGACTAAGCTGGAGTCAGTTAAGTGTGATTTAGCAATCATTTGCCATGAGAAGTTGTATTATATGTAAACCTGAAAAGAAATACAAATCATCCATGGGTTTTTGACCCTCAGTAGGAATGAATAATGAGGCTTTCAGCCCCTGAGGTGTTGTGTTTTGTTATATAAGTTAGACAGTTTCATTAGCTTGGGTGTGACTTTTTTTCTTTTTTCTTTTCCCAGTCATTTTAGAGCATTTATTTTTTTGGGTGTGACTATTTTTAAGAAAGTATATGATGCTATATGCAGTGTGGAATCCTGGATTGGATCCTGGAATAGAAAAAGATTGGAAAAACCAATGAAAGGCACATGAAGTCTGTAGTTTGTTTAGTCTTCTTAGTTTTAACACATGTTCTATGGTTATGTAAGATGTTAGCACCAGGGTCTTTAACTTCTGGGCACAAGTGATCTGCCCACCTTGGCTTCTCAAGGTGCTGCGATTACAAGTGTGCACCACTGGGCCACTGCACTCAGCATTTTTTTTTTTTTTTTTTGAGACAGGGTCTTACTCTGTCACCCAGGCTGGAGTGTAGTGGTATGATCGTGGCTCACTCAAAAAGCTCCAACTTCCTGGGCTCAAATAATACTCCTGCCTAAGCCTCCCAAATAGCTGGGACCAAAGCGTACACCACCACACCTGGCTAATTTCTGTATTTTTTGTAGAGATGAGGTTTCACTTTGTTGCCCGGGTTGGTCTTGAACTCCTGGGCTCAAGCAATCTGCCCGTCTCAACCTCTGAAAGTGCTGGAATTACACGTGTAAGCCACCGTGCCTGATCTACAAGCTCTCATTTGTAAGCAGAAGCTAAATAATGGGTACATGTGGACATAGAGTGTGGAATAATAGACCCTGGAGAGCCAGAGGGTGAGAGGGTGCTGAGGAATAAGAAATTACTTAGTGGATACATTGTACATTATTCAAGTGATGCTTATGCTAAAAGCCTAGACTTCACCACTATGTAATATATCTATGTAATAAAACTGCTCTTGTGGCTCTTAAATTTATAAAAAAAAAAATTTTTAAGTCATAGCCAAACCCAAGTTCACACAGATTTTTTTCCTGTTATCTTCTTTTATAGCTTTGTTTTACATTTATGTCTGATTTATTTGATGGTTTCTGTAAAAGGTGTACTATCTGTGTCTCGATTCACTTTTTGCATGTGGATGGTCAGTAGTTCCAGTACTATTTGTTGAAAAGAAGACTATCCTTTCTCCATTGAAGTGCCTTTGCTCCTTGATCAAACATCAACTGATCTTTGATTAAGATCAATTTGTATTTGTGTGTGTCACACAACTGTTTTGTGAGTCTATTTCTGGTCTCTTTATTCTGTTCTACTGATCTAGTTGCCTACTCTTTAGCCAATACCACATTGTCTAGGTTACTGTAGCTTTATAAATAAATACTGAAGTCTGGTACTGTCGGTCTTCCCACTGCGTACTCAATCAATACTGTATTGCCTATTCTGAGTCCTTTACCTTTACTATTAAACTTCAGAATCAATTTGTCTATACCCAGAAAGTAACTTGCTGGGATTCTGACTGGGACTGAGTTGAATCTACAAATCCAGTTTTGACAATATTGAATCTTCCTACCCATGTGCATGGAATACATTTTCTTTCACCAGTTCTGCAGTTTTCCTTACATAAGTCGTGTACATATTTTCTTAGATTTATACTTAGGCATTTAATTTTTGGCGCTAAGGTAAATGGTACTAGGTTAATTTCAAATTCCAATTGTTTATTACTGGTATGTAGAAAAGCAATTTACTTTTGTGTAATTAGCCTTGTATCCTGCAACCTTGCTGTAATTGCTCATTAGTTCCAGAAGTTTTTTCCGTTTTTGATTCTCGATTTTCTGCAATCATGTCATTTTTGAGGAAGTTTTATTTCCTTCCCAAATTCTATAATCTTTTATTTCCTTGTCTTATTGCATTAGTGAGCATCTCAGTACAATATTGACACGAGTGTTGAGAGGACATCCTGACCTTTTCCCTGATCTTAGTGGGAAGAATCTTAATTTCTTACCATTAAGTATGATGTCAGTTGTAGTATTTTGTAAAGTAAAAAAAATCCAGTTGAGAAAGTTCTCTCCTGTTCCTAGCTTGCTGAGAGTTTTTGTCATAAATGGGTGTTGAATTTTGTCAAGTGCTTTTTTGTGGTTGGGCACTGTGGCTCACAACTGTAACGCCGGGAAGTTGAAGTGGGTGGATCACTTGAGTCCAAGAGTTCGAGATAAGCCTGGGCAGCATGGCCAAACTCCATCTCTACAAAAAATACTAAAATTACCCAGGTGTGGTGATGTGCAACTGCAGTCTCAGCTACTCCAGGGGTTGAGATGGGAGGATTGCAGTGAGCCAAAATCATGTCACTGCATTCCAGCCTTGGCAACAGAGTGAGACTCTGAAAAAAAGCTTTTAATTATCTATGGATGTTGAGTAAGACTTATATATCTAGAATAAATACCACTTGGTCATAGTATGTAATTTTATCTGATTTTGAGTCAGAGTCTTGCTCTGTCCCCAGGGTGGAGTGTGGTGGCGTGAACACTGCTCACTGCAGCTTTGACCTCCTGGGCTCAAGCTACCCTTCTGCCTCAGCTTCCCATGTGTTCCTATGCAGCTGGGACCCTAGGCGTGGACCACAATTTGTACAGATAAGGTCTTACTTTGTTGCCCAGGCTGGTCTCCATCTCCTGGGCTCAAGTGATTCTCCCACCCTGGCTTCCCAAAGTGCTGGGATTATAGGTGTAAGCCACCATACCTGGCCAATGTAATTCTTTTTATTTATTGTTGGATTCTATTTGGTAATATTTTATTGAGAACTTCTCCATCATCTATGGTCATGAGATATTGGTATGTATTTTCCTTTCTTGTAATGTTTTTGTCTGACTTTAGTATTAAGGTGATGCTGGCATCATAGTATGATTTAGGAGGTCAGAGTAAATTTTTTATTATAAAATATTTCAAAGAACAGAAAATAAATATATGTGTATTCCACGGCCAGGTTTAATAAATGTTAACATTTTCCAAATTTGGTTGACTTGAAACACATACCCACTCACACATTCATTTGAAGCTTGTATCTCCCAAACTCATCCCAAAATAATTATTTTATCTAAGTATTTGTTACTTTTATTTGTATTTATACTATCACCTTACATTTATCACCTACAGAGAGTACAGCACATTGTTTTGCAGACTTTTAAATTTTATGTAAAGAATATCACATAACTTTTGCTTTGGCTTTTGCTTGTACACGATTTTAGGTTTATTCATGTTGTATCAAGTGGCTCTAATTCAATCAATCAACTGCTATCTTATCACATTGCACAAATACACAAGTGATCATTTCTCCTACTGATGGTCATTTAGATTGTTGCCAATCTTTTTATTGTAAAACCTTTTTTTTTTTTTGAGACAGAATCTCACTCTGTGGCCCAGGCTAGAGTGCAATGGCATGATCTCAGCTTACTGCAACCTCCACTTCCTGGGTTCAAGTGTTTCTCCTGTCTCAGCCTCCTCTGTAGCTGGGATTACAGGCACATACCACCATGGCTGGCTATTTTTTGTATTTTTAGTAGAGACAGGGTTTAACCATGCTGGCCAGGCTGGTCTCGAACTCCTGATCTCGTGATCTGCCTGCCTCGGCCTCCCAAAGTGCTGGGATCACAGAGTGAGCCACTGCACCTGGCTACAATTATGCTTTTTAGTGAATTTGAACCAACATAAATATCTGAGAAGAGTTAACTTTAATTAAATAAAGCCATTTTTCTAGTCGAATGTACTGTCCCACACTACTTTTTCAGGACATTTATTCCTATATACCTACCTATATGTAAGTATATGTTCCGCTTTTAAGAGTATTGTAGGCCGGGCCTGGTGGCTCATGCCTGTAATCCAGAACTTTGAGAGGCCAAGGCGGGCAGATCAGGAGGTCAGGAGTTTGAGAGTAGCCTGGCCAACATGGTGAAACCCTGTTTCTACTAAAAATATAAAAAATTAGCCAGGCATGGTGGTGTGTACCTGTTGTCCCAGTTACTCGGGAGGCCGAGGCAGGAGAATTGCTTGAACCCAGGAGGTGGAGGTTGCAGTGAGCTGAGATCATGCCACCGCACTCCAGCCTGGGTAACAGAGTGAGATTCTGTCTGAAAAAAAAAAAAGAGTATTGTGTAAGAGCTGGGTGTAGTGCCACACACCTGTAATCCCAGCTACCCAAGAGGCTGAGGCAAGAGTTGCAGACCAGCCTAGGCAACATAGCAGGACCAGTCTCAAAAAAAAAAAAAAAAAAAAAAAGTATTGTATGATGTCTTATCAAACTAAGACATGTATTTAACATCTCTGAAATCAAGATGTACCTTATAATCAATGACATTATCATAGCCTAACTGGCAGTATTTTTGCTAAGTGGCATATAAAATAATAGTGAATCTTAAAGCAACTTAAATTAGATGATAAATTATGGAAATTATGAGCAAAATAAAACAGATAATTGAGGCTGGGCACGATGGCTCACTCCTGTAATCCCAGCACTTTGGGAGTTCAAGGCTGGGAGATCACCTGAGGTCAGGAGTTCAAAACCAACCTGGTAAAATCCCATTTCTACTAAAAATGTAAAAATTAGCCAGGCTATGTGGTGTGCACCTGTAGTCCCACCTACTCGGGAGGCTGAGTCAGAATTGCTTGAACCTAGGTGGAGGTTGCAGTGAGCTGATAGTGCACTACTGCACTAGCCTGGGCAATACAGCAAGACTCCATTTCAAAAAAAAAAAGATAACTGAGTCATTAGGAAGTTCAGCTTATATAAGATGTCCCGACGGCTACTATTTTTTTTTTCCAGACTAAAGTGCAGCAATGAGAAGGGGTGGGGAAGAATAGAACAAGGAGTTTGATCTGTAACTGACTGTGAACAATCAATTGATATAACTCACTAAATTCAGACCAGCCTCACAAAGTGCTGGGATTACAGGCATGAGCCACTGAGCCTGGCCTACAACACTTTTTAATTCTTTATCATTATTAGGAATATTAAAAATACAGAGCTTGCTTCACAAGAGATTTACCAAAACTAATCATGCTTTTACACTAATCTTGAATATTTTAATTCTTAGATAGATGAAGCAAAGAGCATTACCATTTGCTTCTTGCCTAAAAATAAGGTATCTTTTCCTTCATTTTAATTAGTGCGCTGCCACGCCCAGCTAATTTTTGTATTTTTAGTAGAGACGGGGTTTTACTGTATTGGCCAGGCTAGTCTTATGTCTTATTTACAGTAAAAACCACAACATATTTCTGTTAACTGAAACCTAAGTATATGGTAGGAATGAATGAAACAGAGAAATGGTTGAGTGACAACAGCAGTAGACTTTGGCCTAGGTAAAACAATTAATATGGATCTATGAAACCTAATAGTAAATGTACAGGCAACGGTTAATGAAAATGTTCCTCTTAAGGATCTGAAAATGTTTCAGAAAATATAAACTTACTTCTAAAATATGTTATTAATTTGAAGATATAATGTATGTCAGAAGTAAACATGAAACTTTTAACTTCTTCCTCCTTGAAATCATGCAAATTATGCTACTGAAATAGGAAGTGAGATATCTTCATCAGGCTCTTTATCATTATCAAGAATAGTGGAAATACAGAGCTTGCTTCACAGGAGATTCACCAAAACTAATCATGCTTTTACACTAATCTTGAATATTTTAATTCTTAGATGAGGCAAAGAGCATTACCATTTGCTTTTTGCCTAAAAATAAGTTCTTTTCCCTCATGTTAAATTCATGCTCTTTGCTTTCCTTTCACACAGTACACCCACAGAAGAAACGATTTTTTTAATAGTCCAGAAACAAAAAGGCAAGGTCATTGAACACTGTCATCATTATTTCCCAACTTGATAATACATCTGAATTCTGAACATCTCCACATGGGCCAATATAATGCTTTGTTATTTCTGAGATGCAGTCTCACTGTCACCCAAGCTGGAGTGCAGTGGCGCTATCTCAGCTCACTGCAACCTCTGCCTCTGTTTCAAGTGATTCTCCTGCCTCCGCCTTCCAGTAGCTTGAATTACAGGTGCACACCACCATGCCCAGCTCATTTTTGTATTTTTAGTAGAGACGGGGTCTTACCATATTGGCCAGGCTGGTCTCTAACTCTTGACCTCACGTGATCTGCCCGCCTGGGTTCCCAACGTTCTGGGATTACAGGTGTGAGCCATGGTGCCTGGCCCATAACTCATTTTTAACACCACACTTTACCCACAATGCATAATTATGGAGGTCAGAAGTGTGGTGAGGCTGAAGTGTAAGAGGCTGAAGGTGGTGGCTAAGAGGCTGAAGGTGGTGGCTCATACCTGTAATTCCAGCACTTTGGGAGGATCCCTTAAGCCTAAGAGTTAGAGACCAGCCTGGGTAATATAGGGACACCCCTATAGAGAGACCCCCCTATCTCTTAAAAAAAGAAGTCTGTTAACATTCAAAGGGAAGGAACATAACTCCATATCTTGATTGGGTAGTGGCAAGGTTCTAGAGGGTATGAGACTTTAAATATTTTTGGGGTCATTTTTGGAAAAAACTTCCCATAGGTTTCTTTTGTGAAACGGGAGAATAGTGATTACCAAAAGTAGAAGGGAAAAAGAACCAGCATGATCCCTTGATCACAGACATGTTTTTAAGTAGGTCAATTTTAATAAAGAGTTTATATGGGCATTGGGATTTGAATTTGCATTCCCTTAAAGCTATTTATGCCTGCATACCCCTTAGAAAGTTTAATATTCCCAGGAGTATATAGATCCTTGTTTGAAGATTCTACTATAGACTACACTTCTATCCTTCAATCATCTAAATTTTTTAAGACATACAGTTACTTGTAAGTTTTTCTAAAAAGTTATTTGGCATTTCTACAAAGGTAAAATGTGTATTCTAGAACACTAAAATACAATTCCTTTCATTTTAAAGAAAGATCAATTTCTTTACTTAGCTAAATGAGAGTAACAGTAGTAAATCAAATGACCAATGCCATAAGAATTTTGATAACTGAATACACTACTAATAGTGTATGTACTTTTCCTGAGGAATAAAGTTTTCTCTTAAAACACTCAGAAAGGCCAGATCTCTGGAAGATGTTGGTAAGAAATTAGCAAGAAATTTTACCTTTATGTTACACTTATAGTGAAATAAAATGTACGGAGATTAGAAGAGTTAGTCTGAATCTCCTCCAAATACTATATGAATACACTGGCATAAAATCCTTCCCAATTTCCATTTTTGTCTTTGCCAATAACCCAGTGATCTCTAAGAGATGCTTCAGTAAATTATTTTCAAGTGTCATTTCCTAATGACAGTATTTCTTACCTATAAAGTTCAATGAAGTATTTACAAAAGTATCCTCTTTACTTTAACTTCCATTACACATCATGACCTCAACACATCTGGAAAGACATGATGTTAGGGAATAAGGACTTTTTCTTTGTAATACTGGGGAAAAATTACTAAGTCATCCCTTTTACATACAGGGTGTAGGTAGAACAATATAGTAGTTATAATCAGAATTTCTATATCCATTCGTCAACTTATTAAGTAGCTACTATTTTGCAGACACTATTCTAAAAACTGATGAAATAGGGGTAAATGAAACAGAAAGTAACAGCTACCATTTATTGAGTGCTTACTATGTGCCAGGCCCTGGCTTAAAGTTTCATACATAAATCCATTTAATCCTCCAACACACCTCTATGACACAGGCACTATTAATTTCCTCATCTTACATATGAGAAAATTGAGGCATAGAGAAGTGAACTCATCCAGCTAGTAACTTGCAGAAACAGAATTTCCAAAATCTTGGCTTTCATGGAACTTTTATTAATCTAAAAGCCTTCCATTCTTATTTTCTAGTCTCTGTGAAATACCTAATGAACAAGAACTGGATATGGTTCAAATAGGAGGTGCTGACCATTTTGTTTTTACATGTTTCTTTCTGGGAATGTTGAAACAGAAAGTTTTACTAGCTCTATCTTTACATTTTGTGATTTCAAAACATCTAGAGTCTGTGTTACATGTTGAAACACTTGATTTCAGGCCGAGTGTGGTGGCTCACACCTGTAATCCCAGCACTTTGGGAGGTCGAGGTGGATCACCTGAAGTTGGGAGTTTGAGACCAGCCTGGCCAACACGGTGAAACCCCGTCTCTACTAAAAATACAAAAATGAGCCGGGTGTGTGCCTGTATGCCCAGCTACTCTGGAGGTTGAGGTGAGAGAAGCACTTGAACCCGGGAGGCAGAGGTTGCAGTGAGCCAAGATCGTGAAATTGCACTCCAGCCTGGGTGACAGAATGAGACCCTGTCTCAAAAACAAACAAACAAAAAAACCCAAAAAACAAACAAAAAACCCCACATGGTCTCTATTAGAAATACAAAAATTAGCCAGGTATGGTGGTGTGCGCCTGTAGTCCCAGCTACTCTGGAGGCTGAGGTGGGAGAATCATCTGAACCGAGGAGGCGGAGGCGGCAGTAAGCCAAGCTCGCACCACTGCACTCTAGCCTGGGCAACAGAGACTCCATCTCAAAAAAAAAACCAAAATAAATCTGAGTTTTAAAAAATAGTTGGGGTAATAATTCTTCCATATTTTTCTCTCTAGTACTATAGGTATATATACATAGCATCTCTTACTTTGGAAAACCACTTCTCTACTCCAGGTAGGCCTAGTGGTGCTCAAGGCCACAGAATCTTGTCTCACTATGGTCATGTGTCCATGATTCAAGCTAATTAGTCTCAATTGGTTCAATAACACAGAAAAACGATCTAAGCATGGCCAATTTCTCTTCTCTTGGATTGATGGAGATGAGAGATGTTCTTTTTGCAATGGAAGTGATTTGAGACTGCTGTTAGCTATCTTCTTTGGCCTCAAGAGAAAATTACTCCATAATGCTAAAAGGTAAAGAGTAGAGAAATTCAGATAGAACACTTTGATTTAGCTATAGGTGGTCTGTCTTTGCTTTCTCCAGTTCAATGAGTATAAAGTTATGCTTAAATGGGATTCTGGGGCTTGAAGTTTTAATGCATTTTAACAGTAGCATTAGATAAACTGAGTATGAATAGAACTGTTATTCTCATCCTCATTATTTATGAACAAATACAGAGCTGACTACAGCTCAGAGGATGATTTATCTATTTCATTTTCAAAAATAATTTGCAAAACTTTACCTATGAACGCTAAGTGATTACAGACCATTACTGTAATAAGTCTACATCTTTATCATACCACAAAACCACAATATAGCTAGAAGACAAAATGTTTTATTTTAAAACACTGAAAAAACATTAAAAGACAAATGTCCATTATATAACCAGGAATGTTAAATAGATGGAAACTGTAAATCTCTAAACTGTGGTAGGCACTTACAGAGCTAAATGTTGCAAATTATCCTACTTTTTTCTCTAATATCAACAGTACCCGATATTATGAAAAATAACAAAAAGACCTAATTATCCAATCAAAGTCATCTTTGGGTAGATTTATATCAACACAAGTTAAAGTTTTGTCCAAGATGTTCCTGACACATGAAGCTTCCAGTTGAATTTCAGAAATGTTAACAAAAGTATCTTCCTTTTTTGCCTGTGAATGTTTGAGTATTGCTGTATTGTTGGCTTATATCCACTACAGATACTGGTTCTAGGCCAGCCCAAGGGTCTTCAAGCATTGAAGGCTTAAAATAATTTTCCAACTCATTAGACATTCTTTTTTCTCTAACACGCCCTGATCCAAATGGTGTAGATGTCCTTGGAGAACCCTTTAGAAAAAAAATCAGTTAAAAAAAAACACTTAGTAGAGATAATTGGTACTTCTTCCTTTAGCTAAAGGTTAGAGAGAATCACATTGCTGCTTAAAGGTTGTGACTTGAACCTAAATACGTTCAATTACAAAGTCCATGCTTCCTTTAATCGAGTATTTTTTTTTCTTAAAAAAGTACTTAAAGCAATTTGGTATTCTCATTTATTAATAATTCCATGCCCACTGTCATCTCACATACTTTTGTGTCTAATGTAGTGACTTTGCAGTAATTAAATACTAGTGATGAAATCAAGCTATTCAATTTTCCCTCGAAATGTTCACTTTTTCAGGAGAAAACAAGACTACAGTTTTAAAGTTTCTAGAACCTTTCTAGCTCATGAATATTTTCTTTACTCCTTAGCTCCAGGCTCAAAAGAGGTAGGGTTGCTGTAGAATGTACCAAGCTGGAAAAACACGTAGTTGCAAGTTGTAAACCACAGAAATCCTAGACAGGCTAGAAACACTCCGTCTTTTGTATTTACTTTCACTACAGGAATGGAAAACTTCCACTACCACCGATTTTCTCTCCAAGGAAGTTGGAACAGAAGCCAGTGTAGGTCGAAAGATAGATTAAAAAAAAAAAAACCATAAAAAAGAAAAAGAACGATTTACTGAAACAAACTGGCAAGGCCCTTGGCAAAGAGGAGGAAATGGAGAATTAGGAAAATCTGTGTATGGGTGGCAGTGTACTGGTTAAAAGCACAGGGCTCTAAAACAGAACGTACGACTCTGCCACTCTTTAGGGTAATCTTCCGAAAGTTATTCAACTTCTCTAAGCCTCGGTTCGCTCATCTGCAAAACAGGGCTAACAATAGTACCTCAGAGAGGATTAAACAAAATAATCCACGTAAAGGGAATATTAGTACCGTGCCTGCCATACAGTGAGAGCTCGGCAAACGCTGGCTATCATTATTACCTGGGGGTGGGTCTGCTGTTGCCCTGGGGAGTAGCCGAATTGCTGCTGGGACCCCGCGGGGGACCTGGAGTAGGAGCCAGGGTAGCCGCCAGGGGACGGAGACCCGAACCGGCCCCCCGGGAAGCTGCCGCCGTGTCGCGGAGAGTGGCTGCTCCCGTAGGGCCTAGACCGGGGCCCATACGGCGGCGTGTGATGCGGACTCCCGTACCCGTCTCGAGGGGAGGGCGGCCGTGGTCCGCCCCCGCCCGGGGTACCCCGGAAGCTGCTTCCGCTACCCCAACCTCCTCCACCCTGACCAGGGTAAGGAGGAGTCGGGGGCCGAAAATTCTGTCGCTGCATATCAGGAGCCCAACCCGAAGACCTCACCGCCGCGTTCTCCCACCGGAACTGTATCGACCGGCCCTCCACAGAGAACTGCTAGTCCTTTACCAAAACAGTCCTCCGACCGCAGCCATCTTACCGCACATCGGTTCCGGCGTCACAAAGGTTCCGCCAGGGACGGCGGGATTACAAAAGTTACTAACTTGGCGAGACACTTCGTGGATTTAAGTGAAAGGAGGAAGGAAAGGGCACAGGAAAGGACGGAGACCCGACCCCAGCAACAACCTTTCTAGTCTGAGTGCCCTCGGTCTGACTGACAGACGAGAAACTGGCCTGGCGGGAGGCTGGAACTGGAGTGCTCTGGCCCACCCGGCGGGGGCGGGGTCTGTGGCGTCCGTGGGCGCCCCCCAGCGGCGCAGGTTGGCGCCTCACGGAGTTCGCTGCTTGCAGCGTGATTGATGCTGTGAGACGCGCACTATGCTGGCGACGCTGACGAGGGTGGCAGTTCTGCGCAGAACCGGCCTCTTCTCCGGCTGGGGCGGCAGGAGGGGGCTGTGGACTGGCCGCCCGCAGTCAGGTACCCTCTGAGATTCGGTCTGGGCTGCTAAAGGGATCCCCGTCCCAGCTTGCCCCCTGGGGCGCTCTGAGGAGAGCAGTCGCGGTCTGCTGAAGTCTCTGCTGACCCCGAAGCCCATCCGGTGGCTTTGCTCGCCTCCCTGCGTCCCCGCTCCGTGGGCCTCTGGCCGGCCTGCCCCGCCTGGCCGCCTCGGGGTCACCCCTGCCCCACGCGTTGCTGGGACCCAGGACTCGGGGCGCGGTGGGGTCCGGCCCCTGCGCGTCCCGCGACTCGCGCTTGGCGTCTCTTTACTCCCATCCTCTCATCTGCCAAGTTTAAGTAACTTCTAAAATGCACACCCAGCAGCATTTCAGAAAGACTTAGGCCAATGTTTTGAATAACTTGTGGGGGCAAAGGCTGTGCTGACGAATGCTGACTCTATTTGCCCTTCTTTGCAGTTCTTGTCAAATGGAAGCGAGTTAGGGAGGAGATTAGGAGGCAGAGATACATAAAAAAAAAAAAAAAAAAAGCAAAATGTGGCCAAAACTCTTAAAACGTGGATTGTTTCACGAACTTCTAGTTATAAAGAAGTGTGATAGTTCAAGAATGACACTTAATGTACAGTAAAAGACGCCTTTGTACAGTTACCTGTGGCAGAATTTTATTTAGAGGTTGAAATTTAACTTTACTACAGTGTTATGGAACTTTCTTTACTCCCTCTGAATTTGAGAATGGTAATCCACTATGAATCTTAGAAGCATTAGTTTTTTTTCTTTTTTTTTTTTTTTGAGACGGAGTCTCACTCTTTCGCACAGGCTGGAGTGCAATGACACCATCTCGGCTCACTGCAACCTCCGCCTCCTAAGTTCAAGAGATTTTCCTGCCTCAGCCTCCTGAGTAGCTGGGATTACAAGCATGCGCCACCATGCCCGGCTAATTGGCTAATTTTTGTATTTTTAGTAGAGATGGGTTTCACCATGTTGGCCGGCCTGGTCTCAAACTCCTGAACTCAGGTGATCCACCCGTCTCGGCTTCCCAAAGTGTTGGGATTTCAGGCGTGAGCCACTGTGCCTGGCCCTCTATGAATCTTGAAATCAGTTGTAGGATACAGGATTTTTTTTTCTTCTCTGGAGATGGAGTCTCACTCTGTTGCCCAGGCTGGAGTGCAGTGGCGCTATCTTGGCTCACTGCAACCTCAGCCTCCCAGGTTCAAGCAGTTCTCCTACCTCAGCTTCTCGAGTAGCTAAGATTATAGGCATGCGCCACATGTCTGGCTAATTTTTTTGTATTTTTAGTAAAGACGGGGTTTCACCAGGTTGGCCAGGCTGGTCTGAAATTCCTGGGCTCAAGTGATCTGCCCGCCTCAGCCTCCCACAGGCTGGGATTTCAGGTGTGAGCCACCACACCCGGCCTAGGATACAGAATCTTAAAGAGCTTTAAGACTCATTAAATTATAGCCTAATGGGTAGCCTGGACCTGTGATTTCCATTCACCCTCTTGTAGTTGCTACTCCTTACTGTCTCTTTGACATGTTCTGTGACATCCCAAGCTGACGAGTGTGCTATCTTCTCAGCTTCTATCCTCCTTGATGGATGGAGATACACACACAGTTTTTTTGTTTATTCTGTGGGAATTCAATTCATTACATTTTGTTTCTTCTGCAGATAAAAGTCGTAGAGTTAATCAAAGTAGTATATTGCCACTAAGGCTTAGTGATACAATTAAGGCCTGAAGACTCCAGCCTACCCACTTTATTATATACAGTAGTCGGCCGGGTGTGTTGACTCACGCCTGTAATCCCAGCACTTTGGGAGGCTGAGGCGGGTGGATCACCTGAGGTCAGGAGTTTGCAACCAGCTTGGCCAACATGGTGAAACCCCGTCTCTACTAAAAACACAGAAAAATTATCTGGGCGTGGTGGTGCGCGCCTGTAGTCCCAGCTACTCGGGAGGCTGAGGCAGAATTGCTTGAACCCGGGAGGCAGAGGTTGCAGTGAGCCGAGGTTGTGCCACTGCACTCCAGCCTGGCACCTGGTGACGGAGTGAGACTCTGTCTCAAAAAAAAAAAAAAAAAAAAATTAGCCAGGCATAGTTGCGAGTACCTTTAATCTATCTCAGCTGCTTGGGAGGCTGAGGCAGGAGAATAGGTTAAACCCGGGAGGTGAAGGTTGCAGTGAGCTGAGATTGCGCCATTGCACTCCAGCCTGGGCAACAAGAGGAAAACTGCATCTCAAACAAAACAAAACAAAACAAAAAACTTCTGGTCTTCTGTTCAGCCAGCTCTGAGAGAATTACTCTTTCTATATTGCAATTCCCCTGTCTTGGTGAATCGGCTGTGTCTAGGCATTGGGCAAAGTGAACCCCTTGGGCGGCTACATTCCTAGGCTTTAGCCTGGGAATTACCATGTATATGATGGTGAGTTCAGGGGAAAAGAGATGAAGAGAAAGGGAGAAAGTTTTATTTTGGATTACCTGGAGGTAGAAAAGTGAAGACCTGGAGGTGGCTTCCAGTAGTGTGACCTGAGCACAGGAGGCCAGTGGAGTGCTGGAGCTGAAAGCCTCTGTGTGGCCACCTGACATATCCTTTTCACTGGCTTCAGCTGCCTTTTTTAGAAGATGAAAATTGTATTCACAGTAACTGAGCTCCTTAGGTGCAGAAACTGAATTAGTGTTAAACACTGTTATGTATGCCTGGCATGGCACAAGGACAGTATAGATATTTCCAAGATCTCTCCTCATGGTCATCCTTGGATTCTAGAGCCTGGGACAGTGTTAGGGATCTTGGAAGCACTGCCAACATGTCTGACATTCAAGAAGCCACTAACAGCTCCTAGTTGTAAACCTGCATGAGAACGAGATGTCTGTAGAAGTGACAGAAAGTGACCTCAGAAGTGAGTCTCAGCTTCCTCAAGTCACTGTATAACTGCCCAATGCGTTCATTTTGCCCAGTGGCCCAGATACAGTTTAATTCATCCATAGCCAGCTGTACAAGAGACCGGAGGTTTATTACTCCAGTCAGTCTCCCTGAGAATTTGGAGACTGTGGCTTTTTAAGGATAACTTGGTAGGTTGGGGGCCAGGGAGTGGGGAATGCTGATTGGATGGGTCAGAGGTGAAGTCATAGGGGGTCAAAGTGGGTTTTTCTAGCTGTCTTTTGTTTCTGGGTGGGATCACAAAACAGGTTGAGCCAGATTATTGGTCTGGGTGGCAGCAGTTGGTGCATCAGAATGCAGGGTCTAGGAAATATCTTCAGCACCGATCTTAGGTTTCATAACAGTGATGTTATTCCTAGGAGCAATTGGGAAGGTTCAGAATCTTGCAGCCTCTGGGTGCATGACTCCTAAACCGTGATTTCTAATCTTGTGGCTAATTTGTTAGTTTTACAAAGGTAGTCTGGTCCCCAGGCAAGTAAGGGATTTGTTTTGGGAAAGGACTTTTATTGTCTTTGTTTCAAAGTTCAACTTTAAACTAAGTTCCACCGAAAGTTAATTCAGCCTACTCCCAGGAATAAACAAGCGCAGCCCAGTTAGAATCAAGATGGAGTCCTTTAGGTCAGATCCCTTTCACTGTTGTAACTTTCTCACTGTTTTAGTTTTTGCAAGGGTGATTGCAACTATTGGAGCCAGCTTTGAGCAAACAGCTGTGGATAAAGTGAGAGACAAATTGAGGTCACCATGCAATCAGCAGAGACCATGGCAAGATACATTTTGTCATTTCAGTGAAAATTTGGCTCAAGGTTATTGTCCGAGATCAGTTAATAACTACTTTGTGGTTGTTCAGGAGTTTCAAGATTACTAGTTTAGAAAAACAAAGAAATTCTAAATAATTTTGAAGACTTGGCCGGAAAATTCCCATTGTCAAACACTTTACTTATAAGGGAAATTAATGTTGATTTTAAGGGGGAAAAAACCCAAAGCTCAAAAAGATAATGGAGAATTCAGGTAAAGGGAAGGTTGATGATGGACGAGAAGTCAAATAGATGAGAGAGATGTTAAGAGTTCGTTCACTACAATGGTTTTGTTGTTGTTGTTTTGTTTTGTTTTTTGAGATGGCACACTGTTACCCAGGCTGGAGTGCAATGGCGTGATCTTGGCTCACTGCAACCTCCGCCTCCCAGGTTCAAGTGATTCTCCTGCTCAGCCTCCTGAATAGCCGGAATTATACGTGCCCGCCACCTGGCTAATTTTTTGTATTTTTAGTAGAGACAGGGTTTCACCGTGTTGACCAGGCTGGTCTTGAACACTTGACCTCAGGTGATCTGCCTGCCTCGGCCTCCCAAAGTGCTGGGATTACAGGCATGAGACACTTCGCTCTTGTCTCTCAGACTGGAGTGCAATGGCAAGATCTTGGCTCACTGCAACTTCTGCCTCCTGGATTCAATCAATTCTCCTGCCTCAGTCTCCTGAGTAGCTGGGATTACAGGCACCCACCACCACGCTCAGCTAACTTTTGTATTTTTCGTACAGACAGGGTTTCACCATGTTGGCTAGGCTGGTTTCCAATTCCTGACCTTAGGTGATTCGCCTGCCTTGGCCTCCCAAAGTGTTGGGATTACAGGCATAAGCCACTGTGCCCGGCCACTACAATGTTTTAGGTTCACACATCTTAGATTATTGTGAAAATCCAGCCATCAAAGGAGATAGCAACATTAGTAGGTGATGATTTGGCATCGTGCAAAGATGAGACTGATGAAAGCAAAAAAGAAGAAACTAAGCTTCAAGTGTAAAGTTTAGAGTCGTGTGCAACAGAATAAGAGAGAAACATTGCTTTACCTCAAATGAGGCTGGAAGAGATTCTGGAGGTGACGTTCAAGACTATTTTAAGTGGAAGGCCAACACGAACAACTTTGGTGTTGCAGTTCCTTTGAATATCCATGTTGATGAAATCATTGTGGGCATTGCATTGACTAAAGTGAGTCTCCACTGATGACGTATCACACATTTTAGACCTATGACTCTTTTGGACCTATCAACTCTTGCCCCTGGGATACCCAGCCTCTGTGGTCCTCTACCTTAGTTACAATAGTCGATCCAATGTGTGGAACAGGGGCAATACTAATAGAGGGGGCTACTGAATGTGTTCATGTTATCATACTGCTGGTGATAATAAACCCCTGGTTGTGAATAGAGCAGCAAACAACATCACATCTTTATTGACCAAGAGTCAAATATAAAAAGGCTAACCATCTGGAAGCTTGCCCATAGATGCTGTTCAATGGGATATCTGCAATCTGCCATTGAGAATTGGCTCTGTGGATATTATTGTAGCAGATTAGCCATTTGAAAAAGGATGGGATCCAAGAAGAGAAACTGGAACCTTCATCCAGCTTGCCTACGGGAGATGAGCCGTATCTGTGTACACCTACAACAGGCCATGCTGTACGATGTACTCAGGATGCAAAATGCTTTACCAAAGCATTATCTGGCATGTGTATGGTGAAAAGTGGATACAGTTCGGGTGAATATTGGGGGCCTTTGTGCTGCAGTTTGTATTTTGAAATGTATATGTCAAGCTTTTGTTCATCCTTTAGAACAAGATGAAGAAAGAGGAACTCTGGTAATGCAAAGATTGAAGATGACTAATATTGTACTTGTACTTCTCAACACTGGAAATATCAGCATGGAGAACTTGCTTTGAGGGCAAAATAATATTAACAAAAGTGCAGTCTGCACTCTTTAAACCCGTTCAAAGCTCTTCACCCTGGTTGGCAAAAGATGTGAATGTAATGCAATGGAATTGAAAAAGTGTTATGAGAAAGCAGAGCTTTTCCTTGACACTGTTTTGCATTCTGGGCAATTAGTATTTTGCTTAAAATGCTTTTAAAGATGCCTAGTGAAAAGCCTAGTAAAATGCTCTGAGAGTTGGGTATAGAACATTTTGTTTTCAGGCTTAATTTTTTTTTTAAAGTATTATAGTTTTAAAATATAGTTTTAAAAATATTACAGTTTTTAAATATTATAGTTTTTTGGGGGGATTATAGGTGTGAGCCATGGCACCTGACCTGTTTTCAGGCTTTTTAGCCTGCTTTCCATTGTGCCAAGTGCAAAGATACTCTGGCCTAAAGGAAAGGCAAATAACATAATTACATCTTAGGCTACATTTCATTGCCTACGAATCTTTGCTATTCAGTTGATCAGATTCTTTAATTCTACCTCAAGGAATGAAGTATAACATTTTGTGAACAACGTTTGCCCCATAAGATGAAATTTCACAAGTCCTATAGGAAAGTTTACCATCTGCCTTAAAAATTAAAATGCACATCTATTATTCAGAACTAAAATAGAGGACTAGGATTTATCAAAAGGATTGCAAAAATACTGTTAGTAGTAGTATATAGCATTACTATTTGTAGGTAGCAGAGGCCGGCACAAAAAATTGGGATTACAGACATTAGCCACTGTGCCTGGACTAGGATACCTAAGATTTTAGTGCCTTGTCTTAAAATTACACTTGGAAGCCCAATATACAAGAGCAAATGGGCTGCATTCGAAGGAGGAATTGGAGTCCCAGAACCCTGCTCACTCCGTACTCCTATTTTAACTACCCCTCTACCCACTTACCACCACTAAAGAGGCTTCTGAGGGCACCACTGAGGAATTCCCAAGGCTCTGCAGAGAGGGTTTGGAAGCCACTATTTTAGGTAGGTGTCAGGGATAACAAGTGCTGCAAATAGAAATCTATGGTTAGTTTTACTATGTATTATTAAGAAGCAGATATTGGCTGGGCATGGTGGCTCACGCCTCTATTCCCAGCACTTTGGGAGGCCGAGGCAGGCAGATCACTTGAGGTCAGGAGTTCGAGACCAGCTTGGCCAACATGGTAAAACCCCTGTCTCTACTAAAAATACAAAAATTAGCCGGGCATGTTGGCGCACACCTGTAATCCCAGCTACTCAGGAGGCTGAGGCAGAAGAATCGCTTGAACTTGGGAGGCAGAGGTTGCAATGAGCCGGGATGGCACCACTGCACTTCAGCCTGGGAGAAAGAGCAAGTCTCTGTCTCAAAAAAAAAAAAAAAGAAAAGAAAAGAAAAAACGGTAAATATTTTCATGTTTCTGCACGGTCAGGGCTTTCTGAGCATAGAAAAGTGGAACCTGGATTAAAGGACAAGCCTTGGAAGTTAAAAGATGACTTAAGGGATATAAAACCTAGAGCATTGGAAGCATTCCCAAGATTATAAACCCAGTAATGCTTATCTTACCTTCTCCTGGAGACATTTATTTATGTTCCAAAGGGTAGGAACTCAGGGATCTTCCCCTTTTCTTTCCAAGGAGAATTTGCTTACCATAGGTAGATTAGCTTTCTTTCTCTTTCTTAGGTGAAGGTGGCAGCTGGGCAGTTATCCTGTACAAATTTACAGATTCAGAATTTTGGGATTCTTCTCCTGTGGTTCAACCCTTACCTATCAATGGGTTTTTATTGCATTGTCTATGGGATATTAGGTATGGGAAAATGATGTCATTTCTTGACTTAAATAATAATAACTATGATCTCTGCTCCAGAAACTTTGTGTTTACTTTCAGTTTACAAGAATGAATAAATACAGAGATTAAAAACTTAAATGTTTTTAATATAATATCATGAAACACTTCTTAGGAGAATACACGTAATAATTTCTCTGTACAGAAATGATTGTATATATACTTCAGGTTTAAGCTTTTCCTAAGTAGTCCTAAAACTTTTCAGAGTATCTCAGTTTTCCTTATAGAGTTGCTTATTATTAGCTGTTTCATGTAAAAGACTACTAATAGTAGAAAAGTAAATGTTTCTCTAGGATGTGATTAGCTCACTCATTGATAGGGTTAGACCTGCACTGAACACAGTAGATTGCTTAACTCTGACTTAAATAATGATCTCATTGAAAAAGCAAGAATTAGAAGTGGCTTGTTTTCAAGGCTTTCTGAGAGCCAAATTCTACTGTTTCATTAAAATGTGATAATTTCAGGCTGGGTGCAGTGGCTCACACCTGTAATCCCAGCACTTTGGGAGGCCAAGGCAGGCATATTACGAGGTCAAGAGTTTGAGACCAGCCTGGCCAACATGGTGAAACCCTGTCTCTACTAAAAATACAAAAATTAGCCAGGGGTGGTGGCGCGTGCCTGTAATCCCAGCTACTCGGGAGGCTGAGGCAGGAGAACAGCTTGAACCCAGGAGGTGGAGGTTGCAGTGAGCCAAAAGTACACCACTGCACTCCACCCTGGGTGACAGAGCAAGACTCCATGTCAAAAAAAAAAAAATGTGGTATTTTCATTTCCAATTATGCATGGTAATCAAGCACAGGAGAAATGTTTTATACATAATTACTTCTTTGTAGACTAATATTCCTCACCCAAGTATAACACAGGTGTTAATGCATTAACTTATGCTTATAAAAGTTTTTACTGAAAATAATAAAATTGCTGACAGATTATTTCTATATAAGAAAAATATAACAGAGTATGAATATTGTTTTTCAGATACAAAGACTAAAAGTTTATTTAGAAATGAGTAAATATGGCTGGGCGTGGTGGCTCACGCCTCTAATCCCAGCACTTTGGAAGGCCGAGACAGGTAGATCACCTGAGGTCAGGAGTTTAAGATCAGCCTGTCCAACATGGTGAAACCCATCTCTACTAAAAATATAAAAATTAGCTGGGCATGGTGGTGTTTGCCTGTAGGCCCAACTACTCAGGAGACTGAGAGAGGAGAATTGCTTGACCCTGGTGGGGGGTGGAGGTTGCAGTGAGCCGAGATCATGCCACTATACTCCAGCCTGGGTGACAGAGTGAGATTCTGTCTCATTAAATAAATAAACGAGTAGGCCAGGCGCGGTGGCTCACGCCTGTAATCCCAGCACTTTGGGAGGCCAAGGCGGGTGGATCACCTGAGGTTGGGAGTTCAAGACCAGCCTGACCAACATGGGGAAACCCCATCTCTATTAAAAATTCAAAATTAGCCAAATGTGGTGGCACATACCTGTAATCCCAGCTACTCGGGAGGCTGAGGCAGGAGAATCGCTTCAACCTGGGAGGTGGAGGTTGTGGTGAGTCGTGATTATGCCATTGTACTCCAGCCTGGGCAACGAGAGCAAAGCTCTGTCTTAAATAAATAAATAAATAAAATGAGTAAATAAAATTTTTGGTTTCTAGCATTTACATATTTGTATTTTTCCAGTTGTTCAAATGATGCATATGTTTTGCAGAAAATGTGAAATATTTAGGGAAACAGAAAGCAAGGAAAAATACAGATCTCTTTTTAAAATTTTATTTCTTGAGATGGCGTCTGGCTCTGTCTCCTAGGATGAAGTGCAGTGGCATGATCACAGCTCACTGCAGCCTTGACCTCACCGGCCCAAGTGATCCTTCTACTTCAGGCTGCTGAGTAGCTGGGACTAGAGGCATGTGCCACCACGCTTGGCTAATTTTTTTTTTGTATTTTTTATAGGGACAGGGTTTCCTCATATTGCTCAGAATGGTCTCCAATTTCTGGGCTCAAGTGATCCTGCCTTGGCCTCCCAAAGTGCTGGGATTATAGGTGTGAGCCACCATGCCCAGCCAGATACTTTCTTTATGGCCGTTTTTTACACAGATATGGCAAAGAGACAATTGGAGTAATAGTTTTAGATTTTGTGGCTGGCCTTGGGGAAAAGAGGTCTGGTTTTTGTGACTCTTCTTGGGAAAGAGGGATTCTAGTTTTTATAGCTAGCCTCAGAGGAGCATGGGACTGAGTGACAGGAGGGCAGGAGGTCAGAGAAACACTTTGGCTTCTGAGGCTGCTGTGACACCTCCATTTTGGGGTATGGTTTCTGTGTCTAAACAAAGGTAAATACCTATCTTTCTTGTGGGAGAGAGTCTGCAATTTTGGTACATAGTATGCAGAGAGTGCCTATGTAAATAGTCTTCAGTGAAAACCTGGGTTGTGAGTCTCTAATAGACTTCCCTGAACAGAAACATTGTCTTTGTATCTATTTTTTTGTTGTTGCTGGAGAAAGAAGCATGCTTGATGTGGCTTTCCATCAGAGCAAAAGAATGTAAGAAGCCTCTGCATGGCATGAATATTTTCCATCTCTACCTATGTCTTTTTCTCTTGTTGGTCCTGTCATATGTCATTTTGCTGTAGTAAACCTTAGCTCTGAATACAACCAGATGTTAAGTCCTGTGGATCCTCCCAGCAAATCACTGAAAATATGGGTGGTCTTGGGAAACCCTGAAACAATACCAAAGGCAGAAACCATAAAATAAATGATCTTCTTTTCTTTCCTTTCCTTCCTTTCTCTCTCTCTCTCTCTCTCTCTCTTTCTCTCTTTCTTTCTTTCTTCTTTCCTTTCGAGATAGAGTCCCACTCTGTTGCCCAGGCTAGAGTGCAGTGGTACAATCTTGGCTCACTGCAACCTTTGCCTCCCGGGTTCAAGAGATTCTTTTGCCTCAGCCTCCCGAGTAGCTGGGATTATAGGCATGAGGCACCATGCCTGGCTAATTTTTGTATTTTTAGTAGAGACTGGGTTTCATCATGTTGGCCAGACTGGTCTCAAACTCCTGACCTCAGGTGATCCGCCTCCCTCAGCCTTCTAAAGTGCTAGGGCCAAAATGATTTTTTTAAAACATGAAATTTTAAAACTCCTTTGAAAAATGAAGAGCAGATAGGGAAAAATTGCTTTTACTAAATATGACTGATAAAAGGTTAATATTCTTAGTGTATGTATAATTCATATAAACCTATAAGAGAAAGATAAATGTGCATATAGAATTATGGACTAACATCAAGAATAATTTGTAAGAGAAGATATGAAAAGAGCAGATTTAAAAGATGATTAATTTCAGAAGTCATTAAATAAGTACAAATTAAAATGATAGTGACATGCAAATTTTTAACTGTCAAGTTTGCAGCAAACAAAAACCCCATAAACCCAAGAGATTATGTTTAGGGTTGTGTATATATATACATATATATGTATACACACACACACACACACACACACACACACGTGTAATATTATATCTACCCTTTTTGGTGGACAATTTAATAATGTATTAAGAATTTTAAGGAATTTGTAATGTGAGCATGGCTAGGCCACTTTAAATTGGAAGCAAGTTCTTTGCTTCCCCTTGTCCATCTCCAAAAACTCTGAAAGCATTAAAGACTAATTTTTACCTTTACTACTTGAAGAGAAGTCTCTGGGAAGATTCCATAGTCCAGGCCACAGAAACTTCTAAACTTCTCTCCAGACATTTCTTTTACTTTTCAGAGTTGCTTACTGGAAACTGTTAAAAAAAAAATCAAATCATAAAACAAGTTATCTTTCACATACACATCTGCTCCCACATTTCTTCCAAGCTGCCTCTTCCTTTCCCTTCTATTCCTCCCAGTTAAATATCTAAAATATTCTGTGAAATAAGGCTTAATATATTTTTGTGTCAAGAGGCTTTTGGCATTTACAGTCTAACACTGCAACACCCCACTGTCTTCACCCACCCCTTGCATATTTTCTTTGCTGTGACAATTATAATTCTCCTCAAGTACCTATGAAGGTGTTTGATCAACCAACCTAGATGGGCACACTTTGCCAGTTTTCCCCAGGAAGGAATGCATTTTTATTTATTTATTTAAAATTTTTTAAAATTTACTTTTAAAAATTTTGTTTATTATACTTTAAGTTCTGGGGTACTTGTGCAGAACATGCAGGTTTGTTACATAGGTATACACGGACCATGGTGGTTTGCTGCATCCATTACCCCATCATCTACGTTAGGTATTTATCCTAATGCAAAGGGATGCGTTTTTCTTATTTGCATTAAGGTCTTACCTTTTTGGTCAGTCTTCTCTCTAGGAGAATCACATCACCAACATTGAGAAATTCCAGGAATCTTTTGGGTTTGTGAGCATTCGTATATTGAATAGTAATTTGCAGTGATCATTTCCCCTGAAGTTTCTGGTTCAGTCCCGTCTTATCCTCTGGACGATTAACTTCGGGATGGCTGGTTGAAGAAGCCTGAACATCTAAGAAGTTTTTTCCTTTGGCTTGTTTACTTTGGTTGTGAATTCTATAACTGTAGATTGATTTATAAAATCTATAAATTGGTACCGTTTTGCACCCTTCCACATACCAATTCCTAGTGATTTTCAAATCCTTAAATTTGAAAAGCAATTCTTTGCATATTTTAAGTTGATATTTTAAAGTTATCATCGCTTATGTAAATTTTATACTGTAAACTAAGGTGAGAGTAAGAGCTGGGATATGTTAGGAATCTGCTTTCCTTTGCATAATAGAAGGTTTATCGTGAAGAAAGGCTTATTTATAGGTTGATCAATTGTAGGAAAGGATACCTATGGAAGTTGAAAATCTGGAAATTGATTTATTGAAACAATTCATGTATCTCTTAGGCAAGTATTTTTTCCCTTTTTATCAGACAGGGTCTTACTATGTTGCCCAGGTTGGAGTCCAGGAGTGCAATCAAAGCTCATTGCAGCCTTGACCTGCTGGGCTCAAGTGATCCTCCTGCCTCAGCCTCCTGAGTAGCTGGGACCACAGGCATGCACCATCATTCCCAGATAACTTTTTTATATTTTGTTTTTATTTTGGCAGAGATGGCATCTTTCCATGTTGCCCAGATTGGTCTCAAACTCCAGGGCCCAAGCGATACTCCCACCTTGGCCTTCCAAAGTGTTGGTATTACAGGCATGAGTCACCTCACCCAGCCTTAGGGAAGTCTTTCCATATTCCAGTTTTGAAGATTGCCACTAAAAGGACAGTAAAAACAGTCTACCCTGAAATAGACATCCTAGTTGTTGATAGTGTGAACTCATTCAAAACTCACGCTGCCTCTGATGCCTGGCATCTTTATTGGGCAGGACTGGTTGGGTTGTGCTGCAGTACCAATTAGCCCAATCTCAGTGGTTCATTACAATAAAAACATCTTTCTTACCTATGTAGCTAAACTATTTAAAATTTGTGGGCTCTAAGGGGAGGAGAGGCCTGGAGGATTTCATGGGGTGTTTTTAAAGGTCAGAGTTGGAACTGGCTTTTATTATTTTTGCCTGTGTTTCATTGGCAAGATACCAGTCATTTGACTCCAACATAATTGCAGGAGAAGCTGGAAAACGTAGAAAGAACAGTGAGATTTGGGATTGGCACTGACTTGTACTTTGGTTGTGACATGCTTTAACCATGATTCCAAACCATTTTTTCTGGCCTTTTTGTACCATACTTTCTGTAAATTTCTCAAGTTTTAATTAAAATAGCAGTGTTAGTTGGGGGTGGTTGCTCATACGTGTAATCCCAGCACTTTGAGAGGCTGAGGCGGGCAGATCATATGGTCAGGAGATAGAGACCATCCTGGCTAACACGGTGAAACCCTATCTCTACCAAAAATACAAAAAATTAGCCAGATATGGTGGCACATGCCTGTAGTGCCAGCTACTCAGGAGGCTGAGGCAGAGGCGGGAGAACTGCTCGAACCTGGGAGGTGGAGATTGCGCCACTGCACTCCAGTCTGGGAGACAGAGCGAGATACCATCTCAAAAAAAAAAAAGCAGGTTATTATATAATATCTAGCACATTAGAGTTTTTTGAACAAAATAGTGCATTATTTACCTACCTATGTATGTATGCAGCTACCCACTTGTCTATCTCTGAGAGGATTATACCCAAAACACTACCAATTATTACCTTTAAATGATTACAAAATAAATTTCAATTTTGTCAATTTTCTTTAGCTCTATTTTCTTAATTTTTTTGTATTGATTTTTTTTTTTTTTTTTTTTTTTGAGACAGAATCTAGCTCTGTCACCCAGGCTGGAGGGCAGTGGCACGATCCCATCTCACTGCAACCTCCACCTCCTGGGTTTGAGCAATTCTTCTGTTTCAGCCTCCCAATAGCTGGGACTACAGGCATGTGCCATCACACCTGGCTAATTTTTGTATTTTCAGTAGAGGCTGGGTTTCACCTTGTTGGCCAGAATGATCTCGAACTCCTGGCCTCAGGTGATTCTCCCACCTCGGTGCCCTAAAGTGCTGGGATTACAGGCATGAGCCACCACGCCTGGCCCTTGAATTGTTTATGTAAAGAGAAAACATGGAAATTAATTGCAAAAGTTGAGGATTTTTTTTCCTGTTTTTACTGTGTCTTGTTTATTTACTTTCTTAATGTAACAGAGGCTTCAGAAAATTAATATTAATTAGTTGAATTGGAAGGTGAATTCTTGTTTTATTTTTTATTTTGCATAAACATTTGATGCTGAAAATTCATGTCCTCTCTGCCTCCAGAGATTTCAGAGAAAGAAAACTAATTAAAAATTATCATCTTGATGTGATTCTTTTGTGAGTAGCGGTGTTAAAGAGGAATAAAGTGGATGATGATGAGAGAGTAATTAATCTGTAATTATTTCAATACATACTCATGAATTTCCATGATGAACAGAATTGAAGCCTCCTTGAGTCTGTGAAGATCTTTTACTCTCCTTTTCCACAAACCTCATTTCTTATTTCCCATGAACTTGGAAATTGAAACAATCATTGCCTGGTGACTCCCAAATTATAATTTCCCTGGAATTTCTTCTAGCGGATACTAATTTTCCAGGTGCCTTCCTCTCCTAAAATTTCCTATGAAACTGTATTGTTAGGAACAGAGCTTCTTCTATGACTTCTGACACATGCTGGAAAGAAAACATCATGCTAACTATTACAGATAAAGCTTCAGCAGATTAAGAGAGAATGCTTTGAAGAGAGGCCCATTTTCTGCCTTCTCACACATAAGTTCTGGTGGTTAAGTTCTCTGTAAATCATCAAATTTAAAAAATTATTTTGGTGTATATCACAGGTTTCTGTTTCATATTGCCATTTGAGCAGTTTGTTTTGTGACTTGTCCTTAAAAATTTTTTTTTAATCTCAGTAGTTGGCTAGTACGGGTGGGAAGGGATGCCATGATTCCTGTCACAGATGAGCCACTTGTGTGGGCATCTGTCAATTATCCCTGCTCTGGTGTTGCTCAAGTTTATTTGTGTCATGGAAACCCTAGAGCCAAGTACCAGGGGAGTCCTACCAAGCAGCTTTGGCAAGCATAGAATTGATGGCAGCTTCATTATAATTATACTTCTTTGCATGGGTGACCAGCTGTATCATCATAATAGCTTTCCATACTAGAGGCCAAAAAGACAGAGAGATATACAAGCTGCTCAATATATTTCAACAAATTACATTACAATTTATGCCTTTTCCAACTGTTTTATGCCTTGTAATCATTCCCTACTCCCACCCAGCCCATCAGTTCTTTCACAAATAGGCAAAATACGGCTCTAGATATCCTTTTTAAGTATAGTGCATTAAGAAGTGATTTTTTTCCTGTTCCTTAGAATAATCATATGTTTATCTTTTCTTGTTTTCAAACAAGAAGTTATTTGCTTTAATAGATCATGTGACTGTGTAATACATATATGATAATGATGATAATAACAATTGCAGGCCAGGTGCGGTGGTTCATGCCTATAATCCCAGCACTTTCGGAGGCTGAGGCCGGCAGATCACCTAAGATCAGGAGTTCAGGACCAGCCTGGCCAACATGCTGAAACCCCGTCTCTACAAAAAACATTAAAAAATTAGCTGGGTGTGGTGGCACATGCCTGTAATCCCAGCTACTTGGGAGGCTGAGGCAGAAGAATCACTTGAACCCAGGAGGCAGAGGTTGCAGTGAGCCGAGATTGAGCCATTGCAGTGAGCTGAGATTGTGCCTCTGCACTCCAGCCTGGGCAACAGAGCTAGACTCTGTCTCAAAAAAAAAATTATATATATATATATATATGTGTGTGTGTGTGTGTGTGTGTGTGTGTGTGTGTATAAAATAAAAATAAAAATAATAATTGCAAACATTTAGTGAGCATTTACTTTATGCCAGGGAGTGTACTAAACACTTTATATACAACATTTCATTTAAAACTTGCAAACTCTATGAGACAGGTGCTTCACATGAGGAAAGCGAAGCTTTGAGAAATGGAGTTACCTCACGCAGTGTCACTCAGGTTGTACGTGGTAGAGCAGGGAGTTGAATCCAGGCAGTCTGACTCTTAACGATTTAAAACTCACTCATTGATTTTAACTTAAATATCTCCTAGAAGTCCTTTCTGATAAAATTTCATTACCTGATATTAAATGAATTCAGTTTAAAAGTTTTTGCTTCATTAAATGGCCAACTATTACATGAAACGATATTCAACACCATTAGTCATCAGTGAGATGCAAATTAAAACCAAAACAAGAAACCATTATACACCCATTTGAACAGCTAACATTAAAAAATGAACAATTCCTATATTTTAAGGATGTGGAACATACGGAACTCTTATACAATGTGGTACAAGCATTTTAGAAATCTGTTTTGGCAGTTTCTTAAAAAGCTATACATACACTTACCATATAACTCAGCCATTCCACTAAGTATTTACACAAGAGAAATGAAGACATGTTCTCACAAAGATTTGTACACAAATGTTCATAGCATCTTGATTCACTGTAGCCTAAAAACCAACTCAATGTCCGTCAACAGCTGAATGTGTATAAACAAATGTGGTATATTCATACAGTAGCGTATACTCATAAAAATGCAACAACATGGATGAATCTCAGAATCATTATGCTTAAGGAGAGAAGCCAGACACAAAAGTACATACTGTTTTTCATTTATATAAAATTCTAGATAATGAAAATTAAATTATAGCGACAGAAAGCAGAGCAGTGGATATCAGAAGCTGAAAATTGAGGAAGAGGTAATTTGCAAAGGGCAGGAGAAAGTTTTAGGTGATGGAAAGTTCTTTCTCGATTGTGAAGGTGATTTCACAGGTGTATACATCTGTCAAAATTTACTTAATTGTATAATTCATTGTATTTATAGAAATAATATATAGTCTATCATATAAATTATATATAATGTATTATATATATTGTTATTTATATAACATAATTTATTTATATAATGTATATACTCTGTGCATGTGTGTGTGTATTTTTCTTAGAAACAGGGTATTGCTCTGTCACTCAGGCTGGAATGCAGTTATGTGATCATGGCTTACTGTAACCTTGAACTCCTGGGTTCAAGTGATCCCCCCATCTCAGCTTCTCAAGTAGGCAGGGCCACAGGCATGCCACCACGCCTGGATAAAAATATTATGATTTATTATATATTATTATTATTATATGTAAGTCATTCTTCAATAAAGTTAATTAGGTGCTGGATGCAGTGGCTCATGCCTGTAGCCTCAGCTACTCAGGTGGCTCAGGTGAGAGGATTGCTTGAGCCCAGAAGGTCAAGGTTACAGTGAACTATGTTCCTGCCACTGCACTCCAACCTGGGCAACAAAGGCCAGACCTTGTCTCTAAATAAATAAATAAATGAAGTTGATTATAAGACATCTAAAGTACAGTAGAAAATCAAAACAAAATTTCTGCCATAAACATTTTTATACCTGTGTCTTAGCATACTTGTAGAATGTGTCTGTGAATTAAATTCTGCCAACAGGAAAACTTAATTAAAGGTCATTTTCCTGGCAAATAAATTCCCATTTCTATCCAAAAGGCCAATAAAAAGTTTTCAGTGAAATGTTAAAAAAAAAAAAAGATTTTAAAATATTATAGAAAATATCAATTGCTCTCCTAAAAGATTGTTATTGATTGACATTCCACAATATATGAAAGTGTCCATTTCACCCCACTTTTGCCAGTATTGAATAGTTAGTTATCTTTTAAATGTTTGCCAATCTGGTGAGACTTTTTTTTTTCCTTTGTGAGAGTCTTGCTCTGTCACCCAGGCTGGAGTGCAGTGGCTTGATCTTGGCTCACTGCAACCTCTGCTTCCCGGGTTCAAGTGATTCTCCTGCCTCAGCCTCCCGAGTAGCTGGGACTACAGGCACATACCAGTGCACCGGCTAATTTTTTGTATTTTTAGTAGAGCACTCCATCCTGGGTGACAGAGCTGCCATTAGTGAGTAGTCAAATTCCTACATACAGAATCTGAGGATCAACTGTAATTCCTCTGTAATGCTGCTGCCATGTGTACAATGAGTCAGTAAAAGCTTCAGAGTAGAAATATTTATCAAAGCATTGCAGGGGGCTATATAGCAGGAGAGACACAGAATGATACTTCACCCTGTTCATGAATGTAATATAATTTATTAATTTATTAATTTTTAAAATCAAAGTTTTAGGTATACTTAGTTTTAAAAGTTCAGAAGTTCTACAATGTTAATTATGAAAAAGAATAACCCTTGGGCCTTTCTGCCCCTTCCCTTTGCCCAGAAACAACAAATTTCAATTCTTTTGTTATTTCTTTTGTTTTTTACTGCCAAATTGCTAAATAACCTGATGATAATGTTATAGATTCTTTTGTTTTGTTTTTAGGCACTATAAAGACTAGCTTTCAGGCTGGGCTCAGTGTCTCATGCCTGTAATCCCAGCATTTTGGGAGGCCTAGGCAGGTGGATTACCTGAGGTCACAAGTTTGAGACCAGCCTGGCCAACATGGTGAAACCCTGTCTCTACTAAAAATACAAAAATTAGCTGGGCATCGTGTTGGGCACCTGTAGTAGCTACTTGGGAGGCTGAGGCAGGAGAATCACTTGAACCAGGAGGTGAAGGTTGCAGTGAGCAGAGAGTGCACCTCTGCACTCCAGCCTTGACTACAGAGTGAGACTCTGTCTCTATAAAGCACACACACACACACACACACACACACACACACAAAACTAGCTTTCTTTCACTACCATTTGAACAAATATTCATGCACTTTACATCCTTCCAAATCTTAATTTTTAAAAAATTTTCCACCCAACTCATGCAGACAAATCATAAATTTTGTTACATATCACTATTCAGTATTTACATTATTATACTGTTTCATCGAACTAAAATCTGGACTAAGAAAGCCTCCATACTCACATACTTGAGTTTTTACCTAAAACCCACAACCAAATTTAGTAGGTAAGCAAACTGAAAACCTAACTTAGGAATATACTTCAATAACAAAGTTGCTGACTCTTGGGCGGGTGTGCTGCCTGTAGTCCCAGCACTTTGGGAGGCCGAGGCAGGCAGATTACCTGAGGTCAGAAGTTCAAGACCAGCCTGGCCAACATGGTGAAACCATCTCTCCACAAAAATACAAAGCCAGGCATGATGGCGGCTGCCTGTAATCCCAGCTACTTGGGAGGCTGAGGTAGGAGAATCATTTGAACCTGGGAGATGGAGGTTGCAGTGAGCTGAGATTGTGCCACTGCACTCCAGCTTGGCTGACAGAGCAAGACTGCATCTCAAAAAAATAACAATAAACAATTGCTGACTCTTAGTCAGTCCCAGCAGCTGGACCTCAAAGGCTTACAGGCCACCAGCTGTTCAGGCCGTGTTCTGATAAGGCAAACGCTGAGCTGTAACTCACTCAATTGGCTGTTTCTCTACCTTGCTTCTGCTCCCTGAACATCGCTTTCCTTTTTCTTTTTTTGTTTTTTTATTGAGATGGAGTCTTGCTTTGTCACCCAGGCTGGAGTGCAGTGGTGCAATCTTGGCTCACTGCAACCTCTACCTCCTGGGTTTATGCAATTCTCCTGCCTCAGCTTCCTGAGTAACTGGGATTACAGGCATGTGCCACCATGCCTAGCTAATTTTTGTATTTTTGGTAGCGATGGAGTTTCACCATGTTGGCCAGGCTGGTCTCGAACTCCTGACCTCAGGTGATCTGCCTACCTTGGCCTCCCAAAATGCTGGGATTACAGGCGTGAGCCACTGCGTCTGGCTGAGCTTCCAGTATTCTTTACTAGAGCTGTGTGGTCTGTGGACTCCCATGCTAAGAATCATTGTAGTCCTTGTGATCTGTTTCAAGCTTATAATGGTATATGTGAAAATTTATGAAAATTAGTAATCAATTATCTTGAAATATTTTCTGTGTTTTGCCAGATATGGAGAATATAAAGCCATTGGAAGGTGTAAAAATTCTGGATTTAACAAGGTTTGTATTGGTTTATCTATGTTTTAGTGATTGAGTTTTTCCCTTTCCTCAAAAACATTTGATTTTTTGAATTATGAGAGGAACTGATATGCTTATGTTGAAATTTTAGAGAAGAAAATAAGAAAAGAAAAATTCCCGGCTGGGTGCAGTGGCTCATGCCTGTAATCCCAGCACTCTGGGAGGCTAAGGTGGGCAGATCACTTGAGGTTAGGAGTTCAAGACCAGCCTGGCCAACATGGTGAAACTCTGTCTCTACTAAAAATACAAAAATTATCCAGCCATAGTAGTGGGTGCCTGTAGTCTCAGCTGCTTCGGAGGCTGAGGTAGGAGAATCACTTGAACCATGAAGGTGGAGGTTGCAGTGAGCTGAGATCTTACCATTGCACTCCAGGCTGGGTGAAAGAGCAAGACTCTGTCTCAAAAAAAAAAAAAAAAAAAAGCCTTTTCACGTGTTCACAAGTTGGCGTTGAAAGTAAAGAAGGAAGCTTCTGCCCCTCCTAAAGCCGAAGGCAAAGCGAAGGCTTTAAAGGCCAAGAAGACAGTGTTGAAAGGTGTCCACAGCCACAGAAAAAAGAAGATCCGCATGTCACCCACCTTCAGGGGGCCCAAGACACTGCAACTCCAGAGGCAGCCCAAATATTCTTGAAGAGTGCTCTCAGGAGAAACAAGCTGGACCACTATGCTATCAAGTTTCCACTGACCACTGAGTCTGCAATGAAGAAGATAGACGACAACAACACACTTGTGTTCATTGTGCATGTTAAAGCCAACAAGACTAGATCAAACAGGCTGTGAAGAAGCTCTATGACGCTGATGTGGCCAAGGTCAACACCCTGATTCGGCCTGATGGAGAGAAGAAGGCACATGTTCGACTGGATCCTGATTATGATTCTTTGGATGTTGCCAACAAAATTGGGATCATCTAAACTGAGTCCAGCTGGCTAATTCTAAATATATGTATTTCTTTTCACCATAAAAAAAAGAAAAATTCCTGTAATATCATTCTAAGAGATAATTAGTGTAGTATTTGTCTTTTCCCAATGTATATTTATGTGTAATCTTAAGAAACAAAAATTGGAACCATATTGAAATTACAGTTTTACCCACATTTTAAACACAATGTTATATTTTAAATATTTTCCTATGTTATTCAAAATTCAACAAAAACATAAGATAGTATTATATCGATGTCACATAAATTACGTAATCATCCTCTAGTCTTTCACTGTTATAAACTAGGCTTCTTCATACACAAATGTTTCCCTCAGTTTTGATTTCTTCCTCAGGATAAAATTCTAGAAAAAGAATTCTAGGATCAAAGGGGATATATGTTTTTAAAGCTCCTATTACATATGTCCAAATCGCAGTTTTAACTGTTTTGACTCTTACTAGCATTACATGAGCTTGTCTGTGTTGATGGGTTGTTAAGAAAATAATTAATATAAAAATTTTCACAATGGTAATTAATTTATTTATCATTGTTAACATTGTAGAGTCCTGGCAGGACCTTTTGCTACTATGAATTTAGGAGATCTTGGAGCAGAAGTTATAAAAGTGGAGAGACCAGGTAAAGCTATTTCTCTCTTTAAAAAATAGAAACAAGCTAATCAATATTTTAAAATAATTCTCTAACTACGCAGGTTTAATGTACCCGTAGGTGGGATAAGGAGGAATAAAAATGAAATGATTGTCTTTTTCTTCTCCATTTTTTGTTTCCCTGTGAACTAACACTAATGATCTCTTTTTACTCTTTATGTGTGCTAAGTGTTAAGGCTCAAACCATTTTCTTCTTTGTACCTGAAGGCTTTTGTTAGAAGCTGAGGCCAGGTGCAGTGGTTCACACCTGTAATCCCACCACTCTGGGAGGCCAAGGAGGGAAGATCACTTGAGGTCAGGAGTTCAAGACCAGCCTGGCCAATATGGTGAAACCTCGTCTCTACTAAAAGTGCAAAAAAAAATTAGCCAGGCATGGTGGCGGACACCTGTAATCCCAGCTACTTGGGAGGCTGAAGCAAGAGAATCACTTGAACCTGGGAGGTGAGGATGCAGTGAGCTGAGATTGTGCCACTGCACTCTAATCTGGGCAACAGAGCAAGACTCTGTTTCAAAAAAAAAAAAAAGAAGTGGAGATACAGCATATTACAATGATGATAACAACAGCTACAATGCCAGGCATAGTTCTCAATGCTTTGCTTGTGCTTACTTAATCTTTGCAACAACCCTATGGGCTGATGGTATTATTCATAATTTATAAAGCAGAAAATGGAGGCACACGGAGATGTAAAGCAACTTATTTCGGGGCACACAGCCAATAAGGAATATTCAGACCCTTAGCCCTGATCCTGGCCTTCCTTAGCCCCCACCTCGCTTTACCATTGAGGCTGATATTAACCTGGGCCTGACCACCCTCCCTCATTGTGGGATAAAGAGAAGGCCAGGAGAAAGGAGGATACAAGTGAAGAAATAGGGTACAGAAGAAAGAGAGAAGGAAAAAAAATCAAATTCCTGAAAAAAAGAACCCAAGGCCAGGTGCGGCAGCTCATGCCTGTAATCCTAGCAATGTAGGAGGCCAAGGCAGGCGGATAACTTAAGGTCAGGAGTTTGAGACCAGCCTGGCCAACATGGTGAAACCCCATCTTTACTAAAAATACAAAAATGAGGCAGGTGTGGTAGCAGACACCTGTAGTCCCAGCTACTTGGGAAGCTGAGGCAGGAGAATTGCTTGAACTTGGGAGGTGGAGTTTTCAGTGAGCTGAGATCATGCCACTGCACTCAAGCCTGTGTGACAGAGTGAGACCATGTCCAAAAACAAACAAACAAACAGAAAAAAACCCCAAATACTCTAACCTAAGTCATTCTTTTCTATTTTTTTAATTTCTTTTTATTTTTTCCCTCGGTCACCCATGCTGGAGTGCAGTGGTGTGATCATAGCTCATTGTAGCCTCTAACCACTGGGCTTGAGCAATTCTCCCACCTCAGCCTCCTGAATAGCTGGGACTTCAGGCATGTCATGCTCAGCTATAATAATAAAACTTTTTTTTTTTCTTCTTTGGAGAGACAGGGTCTTGCTATGTTGTTTGGGTTAGTCTTGAACTCCTGTCTCAGCCTTTCAGAATGCTGGGATTACAGGTATGACCTACCACTCCTGGCCATAAAAGAAACATTTCCCCATTTTATAATTTTAAAGATTTTGGAGGGAGAAACACCTAAGCTTAGATCAATTTTTTGCTTTTATGTTTTTCCTGTGACATCTTTCCTGTTCTATCTTCCTCGTTTGTTCACCAAATATATTCTGTGTACAAAATTCTCACTTTTATTTGGTATCATCTTAGCATTTTGGTGTTACTGAAAAAGTTGCTTAGAAAAGCATCGTTGGTCAGGTGTGGCGGCTTATGCCTGTAGTCCCAATATTTTGGGAGGCCAAGGTGGGCAGATCACCTGAGGTCAGGAGTTCAAGATCAACCTGGACAACATGGTGAAACCCCGTCTCTACTAAAAGTACAGAGATTAGTGGGGCGTGGTGGTGGACACCTATAATCCCGACTACTTGAGAGGCTGAGGCAGGAGAATTGCTTGAACCTGGGAGGCAGAGGTTGCAGTGAGCTGAGACCACATCATTGCACCCCAGCCTGGGCAACAAGAGCCAAACTCCATCTTGGAAAGGAAAGTGTCATTGTTATATGCCCTTTCTCTCCAGTAAGCACTTAAAGGGCACAGTCCATGTTTTTTAATGTCTGCTACATCATCCTATAAACAGCTTGTTTTATTTTATTTTATTTTTCTGAGACAGAGCTCCTGTTATCCAGGCTGGATGCCATCATGTGATCATGATTTATTGCAGCCACGACCTCCCGGGCTTAAGCAATCCTCCCCTTAGCTGGGACCATAGTTGTGTGCAACCGTGCCTGGCTAATTTTTTTTTTTTTTTTTTGAGGCAGAGTCTCAGTCCGTCTGTGAGCCACCACACCAAGCCTTATTAATTTTTTTTTTTTTTTTTGGTAAAAATGGAGTCTTCCTATGTTGCCCAGGCTGGTCTTGAACTCCTGGACTCAAATGATCCTTCAACCTCAGCCTCCCAAAGTGCTGATATTACAGGTGTGGGTGAGCCACCACACCTGGCCTGTGGAGCTGCTTTTATCCTCTATCCTGTGAATTATGTCTGTCTTGTGTGTGTGTGTTTTAAGTAAATGAGTTGCTTTTGCTTTTTTCCTTTCAAAAGAAAAAAAAGTCTGTTTTTCTTATTCAATTTTAATGGGTAAAGTCTAATGGCTAATAAATTGGTTATGTCATTTAAATGATTAGGGTTTAAAACTTTATCCCACATTCACAAATTCTCTCTTTTTGGAAGTCTAGTGATAAATAGCTATGTAATAATTTATCTGTACTCTCTGATAGTTGCTTTTTGTGCAAAGAAAACATTTTTTTCTGTAATTCTGTAGTGTTGTCTTTGAATCAGACATGAATACAGTTCAGAATTACTTGAAGTAGATACCCATCATAAAATACCCCATGTTTTTATGCTGTTAGATTTGTAATCCCACACCTGTAATCCCGGCATTTTGGGAGTCTGAAGCGGGTGGATTGCTTGAGGCCAGAAGTTCGAGACCAGCTGGCCAATGTGGTAAAACCCTATCTCTACTAAAAATACACAAATTAGCCAGGCGTGGTGGTGCATCCCTGTAATCCTTGCTACTGGGGTGGCTGGAGGCAGGAAAATTACCTGAACCCAGGAGGTGGAGTTTGCAGTGAACAGAGATCGCACCTTTGCACTCCAGCGTAGGCAACAGAGTGAGACTCCATCTCAAAAAATCCCCCAAAGATTAATAGCTCATATTATTATTTTCAGGAGCTGGTGATGATACACGAACTTGGGGGCCACCTTTCGTGGGGACAGAAAGTACATATTATCTCAGTGTTAACCGAAATAAAAAAGTAAGAGTATCATTCCCTTTTTTGCTTTCTTTGTGTAATTCTCTTGTAACAGCAAAACTGATGATATCATTGTAGCTTGTTTTTTCTTCCTTTTATTTTATTTTTTTAAAGATATAACTAACATTTCAAATAAATTAAACTTCCATTCATTTACCATTCACAGAGTAGAAACAATGAGCTTTTTACTACTCTTATCTACCAAGTAACTCAGAACATTTCATAAGAATTTATAATGGAAATAATTTTATGAAAGAGAAAAATCATTTTATGGCTTACATTTGTTATTCTTTTAGGGAATAATTGTCTAACACTCAGTATTATAATTGAAAAACTTCTCCTATGATCCTTGTTAGTATATATCCTCATGATAAATAGAATCAGTAAGATGATTTAAATATTTTCTCATGCATAAAATAAATTTGAGAAGATCTGTGATATGAATGGCTTTCTTGTCAGCAATAAGAAGAACTTTTATGACCAACCTCAGTGGCTCATGCCCGTAATCCTAGCACTTTGGGAGGCTGAGGCAGGAGGATTGCCTGAGGTCAGGAGTTTGAGACCAGCCTGGCCAACATTGTGAAACCCCAAAACCCCATCTCTACTAAAAATACAAAAATTAGCTGGGCGTGGTGGTGGGTGCCTGTAATCCCAGCTACTGGGGAGGCTGAGGAAGGAGAATCGCTTGAACCCTGAAGGCAGAGGTTGCCATTAGCCAAGATTGTGCCACTGCAGTCCAGCCTGGGTGACAGAGCAAGACTCTGTCTGAAAAAAAAAAAAAAAAAGAAAAGCTTTTATGATAGCATTTTCATATACTTATTATATTATTATTTTTTACTTTTTATTTTAGATTCAGGGGATACATGTGCATGTTTGCCACTGCATAATGGTGGGGTTTGGGCTTCTTGTGTACCGGTCACTGAAATAATATATATATATTTTAATTTTTAGAGTATTGCTGTTAATATCAAGGATCCGAAAGGGGTGAAAATCATCAAAGAGGTACAGTATGCTATATAGAAGGCATCCCACCATCTGGGTTATAATTAGGGATTGCAACATCAGAGCAAAAGTATTTTATAACTTAATTTTATGGATGAGCTGTATATTTGCAATAAATACCTTTTAAGTATTTATCTTGATTTGTATACTTCTTTGTAAGTGTAATGTGCTTTAAATTTCTTGTATATTGTGTGTAATTATGGTGCTAGCTACTATTGACTGAGTGCCTACTCTGCATCAAATCCTGGGCTTGGACACTTTGCTTACATTATCTCCTCTAATCTTCAGAATTTGCCTTGTAAATAAAGTATTGAAATCTCATTTATATAAAAGGGAATTGAGTTTCCTGGGGCCTAAGTGATACTCCAAGATTACCCAGCTGATAACGGGGAAAAGCTGACATTTGGATGTGGGTCACATCACTGGAGAGTCCAATCTTTCTATAACCCTTACTCAGATAACCAATATATCCAAACCTATCTCAGCATCTTTCTTTGAGTAGCTGGAAGGCACAGTGGTTAAATTAAGGTTGGATACCTTTGCATGTGATTTGAATCCTGCCTTCTGTACTTACTGTACTACTATATGACCTCAGACAAGTTACATAATTTCTTTGTGTTTCTGTTTCTTCATCAGTAAGTTGGAGGCAATAATAATACCTACTTTCTTTCTTTCTTTTGTTTTTTTTGAGACAGAGTCTCACTCTGTTGCCCAGGCTGGAGTGCAGTGGCACAATCTCAGCTCACTGCAACCTCTGGTTCAAGCGATTTTCCTGCTTCAGGTTCAAGCGATTTTCCTGCTTCAGCCTCCTGAGTAGCTGGGATTAGAGGTGTGTGCTATCAAGCCTGGCTAAGTTTTGTATTTGTAGGAGACGTAGGGTTTCGCCATGTTGGACAGGCTGGTCTCAAACTTCCAACCTCAGGTGATCTGCCTCAGCCTCCCAAAGTGCTGGGATTACAGGCGTGAGCCACTGTGCCCAGCCATTTTTTTTTTTTTTTTTTTTTTTTTGATAAAAAGTAAAAAACCGTTGCCCAGGCTAGAGGGCAATGGCATGATCTTGGCTCAGTGCAACCTCCCTCTCCCAGGTTCAACCAATTCTCTTGCCTCAGCCTCCAGAGTAGCTGGGATTACAGGCATGTACCACCATGCCTGGCTAATTTTTGTATTTTTAGTAGAGATGGGGTTTCATCATGTTGGCCAGGCTGGTCTCGAACTCCTGACCTCAAGTGATCTGCCTACCTTAGCTTCCCAAAGTGCTAGAATTTACAGGTGTGAGCCACTGTGCCCAGCCTAATAGTTCCTACTCTCTAAGATTTTTGTTAGAATTGAGTTAGTCTGTGTGAAATGTGTAGATGAGTGCTTGCCACAGTCAGCACTCATTAAGTTTTAGCTGTTATTATTTTATATGCTCCTGATGTTGGATTCATCGTGTGGGATAAAACTTGTTTGCCATACTTGTTAAGGTTTACAGTTGAATCTAATAGATGTACAGTATTCTTCTGTATTCGGGGGATTGGTTCTACTAGAACCTTCACATATACCAAAATCTGTGAATATTCAAATCCTGCAGTCGGCCCTATGGAACCTGCTTATACAAAAAATTGGCTCTCAGTGTACATGGGTTTTGCATCTGGTGAATACTGTATTTTCCATCCAGGTTTGGTTGAAAAAAATCCGCCTAGGGGTGGACTTGCACAGTTCAAACCCCTGTTGTTCGGGGGCCAATTGTATTTATGTCTATTTGGTTAGAGAACCAAATCTCAAACTTTATTTTTTATTTCCTTACTTACGTATGTATGTATGTATGTATTTTGAGACAGAGTTTTGCTCTATTACCCAGGCTGGAGTGCAGTGACAAGATCTCGGCTCACTGTAACCTCTGCCTCCTGGGTTCAAGAAATTCTCCTATCTCAGCCTCCTGAGTAGCTGGGGCTACAGGCACATGCCACCACACCTGGCTGATTTTTGTATGTTTAGTAGAGATGGGGTTTCACCATATTGGTCAGGCTGGTCTTGAACTCCTAACTTCAGGTGATCACCTGCCTCAGCCTCCCAAAGTGCTGGGATTACAGGCATGAGCCACCGCACCCGGCCTCAAACTTTACTTTTTACCAAAGCATCAACTTAGCTTCAGTTGCTCTGCTGCTGCTTTCAGTTCTCTATCTTGGTCATTGAAAGATAATCTTTAATTATTAAGAACAGAATCAGGGACCATCCTTTTTGGTTCTGCTGGATCAATGCAGCCAATTTAGAATTTTCGTTTACTACATATATTTTGAACCCAAAGCTTGAAAATCATCCTGATTTTACCACCTTGCTTTTCCATATCTTTCCTGTAGCATAACTTAGGTTTGTTCACTTTTGTTTTTCTTTTGAAACTCAGTTTGATTTTTCTAAATTGTTCTCTACTCTTGTTGACCTCTGTTTTCCTACAGTGACTACCCTCACCTTGGAGCCAACTCTCATTGTCTTCATTTTCAGGCCCCCTTTAAAAAAATCTTCTCCTCATTAGTTATTGTTATTATTATTTTTTAATCTGGGAGCTTGTTCTACCTTTAATACTTCTCTTTGTGTCTTGTGTTTCTTGGTTCCATCTTCAGTGTTCATAGTCTTGGTTCTTTGCTTCCATTTCAGAGCATTCTGGTAATTTATGATGAGTAGTTGAGGTTTCAGATTTGATTGAATGCTTCACATTTCTTTCTTTCTTTTTTTTTTTTTTGAGACGGAGTCTCACTCTGTTGCCCAGGCTGGAGTGCAGTGGTGCCATCTTGGCTCACTGCAACTTCCGCCTCACAGGTTTAAACAATTCTCAGCCTCCCTAGTAGCTGGGATTACAGGCTTGAGACACCACGCCCGGCTGATTTTTTGTATTTTTAGTAGAGATGGGTTTCACCATCTTGGCCAGGCTGGTCTTGAATTCCTGACCTCGTGATCCACCCGCCTCGGCCTCCCAAAGTGCTGGGATTACAGGTGTGAGCCACCATGCTCGGCCCGCTACATTTCTGTCAGGGCTTCTCTATAGGGCAGTGTTAGTGGGATTCATATCTGTTGCTACTAAGGCATTGGTATACCTATGGATAATTTAGGGCTAGATTTATAATTCTGAGCAAAATAAATGAATTGCTGTTACTTCCTTCCTACTCTGTCCTTTATCAGTTTGTAACAATTTAAAATGATGTTTCATTCTAGGCTTGATTTCTCTTCGTCTGATTTGTAAATATGTTTAAAAATTTTAAGTACATTTAAACTCATTAAATATAAATAGGTTGTCTGGGGACATTATTTATGTCTATTGCTTTTATTTTTTGTTCATTTTATTTTATTTTATTTTTGGATACGTTTCACTCTGTCACCCAGGCTGGAGTGCAGTGGCACAATCTCAGCTCACTGCAGTCCCTACCTCTTGAGTTCAAGTGATTGTCCTGCCTCAGCCTCCTGAGTAGCTGGGGTTGGGTGTGCGCTGCCATACCTGGCTAACTTTTGTATTTTTAGTAGGCAAGGGGTTTCACCATATTGGCCAGGCTGGTCTCAAACTCTGGCCTCAAGTGATCTGCCCGCCTCGGCCACCCAAAATGCTGGGATTACAGGCGTGAACCACCATGGCTGTCCAATTGCTTTTAGGTAGTTATACAATTCATAAGTTATGTATTTTACTATCTAAAGGAAAATTATTTTTTCCCTAGTCTTTCGTATTTCTGGTATAGATTTCTCTTCTGACTTTAAGAGTAGCAAAAAAACCCCTCTCTATTTAGGCCTTGGTGGCTATGATTGCTAATATAATGAGTCTAGTTTATAGAAACATTTCCAAAATATTATACAAGGCAATCAGCTGGATACATGAGAGCTTCAAAAAGTATGACTCCTTTGTCAACTAGGCTAAGCAAAAACAGGTTGTGTGAAAACCAAAACTCTGCTTAGAAAATCTATATGGAATTAGTATTATTGTGGCAATATGATTTGATAACTTTTGATCATGTGTTATCCAATATTTTAGACAATTTTCTATGTTGATTAGTTGACAGTCACAATATTATTATTATGGGCATGTGTTATCGTCAGCAGAGCAATGCACGAGTTTCATTTTCCTATAACATTTTGTTATAAAAAATTAAAACATTCAGAAAAGTTGAAAGAATAATGAACTCTCATTTATCCTATGCCTAGATGAAACAATATTAGCATTTTGCTATCTAGCGTGCAGTTTCTTTTCCTTAGAGATAGTAGGAGTGTTTTTTTTTTTTTTTTTTTTTTTTGAGACACTGTCACTCTGTTGCCCAGGCTGGAGTGCAGTAGCACGAAGTTGGCTCACTGCAGCCTCCACCTTCTGGGCTCAAGCAATGCTCTTGCTTCAGCCTCTTGTGTAGCTGGGACTATAGGCATGTGCCACCATGCTTGTCTAACTTTTAAATTTTTTATAGACACAAGGCCTTGCTATGTTGCCCAGGCTTGTCTCAAACTCCAGACCTCAAGTTATCTGCCCTGCTCAGCCTCCCAAAGTGTTGGGATTACAGGCTGAGCCACTGTGCCCGGCCAATTATTGTGATTTTTTTTTTTTTGAGGTGGAGTCTTGCTTTGTTGCCCAGGCTGGAGTGCAGTGCAATCTTGGCTCACTGCAACCTCCACCTCCTAGGTCCAAGCAATTCTGCCTAAGCCTCCTGAGTATCTGGGATTACAGGCATATGCCACAATGCCTGGTAATTTATTTTTGTATTTTAGTAGAGACAGGGTTTCACCATGTTGGCCAGGCTGGTCTGGAACTCCTGACCTCAAGTGATCCGCCCGCCTTGCCCTCCTAAACTGCTGGGATTTCAGGCGTAAGCCACCGTGCCCCGCTTTAAAAAAAAAAAATTTTTTTTTCTTCTTCGAGACAGGGTCTCACTCTGTCACCCAGGCTGGAGTGCAGTGGCGCCATCTCGGCTCATTGCCACCTCTGCCTCCTGGATTTAAGTGATTTTTGTGCCTCAGCCTCCCGAGTAGCTGGGATTACAGGTGTGTACCACCACACCTGGCTTATTTTTTTGTGTGTTTTTAGTAAAGACAGGGTTTCAGCATGTTAGCCAGGCTGGTCTTCAACTCCTGACCTCAAATAATCTGCCTGCTTCGGCCTCCCAGTGTGCTGGGACTACAGGCGTGAACTACTGTGCCTGGTCCTTTAAAAGCTTGTCTTTTTTTAGACGGGAGTTTTGCTCTTGTCGCCTAGGCTGGAGTGCAGTGGCGCGATCTCAGCTCACTGCAACCTCTGCCTTCTGGGTTCAAGTGATTCTCCTGCCTCAGTCTCCCAAGTAGCTGGGATTACAGGTGCCCGCCACCACAAGAGGCTAATTTTTGTATTTGTAGTAGAAATGGGGTTTCACCACATTGGCCAGGATGGTCTTGATCTCCTGACCTCAGGTGATCCACCTGCCTCGGCCTCCCAAAGTGCTGGGATTCAGGCGTGAGCCACCGTACCTGGCCTTAAAAACATTTTTAAAAGTGTGTAGTCACAACTGAAATTTTGGGAAAAAAATTAAAATTAAGGTTTACAATGCTGCATTGTCCTCTAATTCCTATAACAGTGGTCTGGGCATCACAGTCTGGATTTTGTTGACAGTTCCTGGTTTCCTGTGCTATAGTTTAGTAGCCTGAAGTAAAACAAACAAACAACAACAACAACAAACTTCAGTGGTTCATTAAATACATTTAAAACTCTTTGGGAAGAATGCATCTGAAAGGTGTGAAAACCTTTCAGATGTGAAAGGTGTGAAAATCAGAATCCTGTTTACATACGTTAAGTGCATGTTATAATGAGGAATATTACATAGTAATAGGGATGCAGAGTCGTAAAGACATTGTATTTAGGTCTTTTTTTAAGACAAGATCTAACAATCTCCCAGCCTGGAGTGCATTGGCGCCATCACGGCTCACTGCAGCCTCAGCTTACCAGCTCAAGTGATCTTTCCACCTAAGCCTCCCAAGTAGCTGGGATCATAGGTGTGCACCACCATGTCTGGTTAATTTTTGTAGAGATGGGATTTTGCCATGTTGCACAGGCTGGTCTTGAACTCCTGATCTTGTACTCCTGGGCTCAAGCAATCTACCTGCCTTGGCCTCCCAAAGTGCTGAGATTAGAGGAGTGAGCAACCATACTTGGCCTATTTAGTTTCTTTGTAAAGGTTTTAAAAGATGTTTTTTATGTATTTAATGTACTTACATTCTAATTTTTCTACCTAATTTTTTGAGAATCTATTTGGACAGACCATATAGTCTAGTCTAGATATTTATTACATTTAAAGGATGCAGAATCCATTGAATACCATGTACTTACAAAAACTTTAATAACCATTGTTTTACTGACAGTAATACTTCAAGTAGTTGACCAGAGCTTCTGTGTTTATCTAATTTACTTCATCTGTCCTTTGATTTTTCTGGGCTATTACAAAGGGAGAATCAATTGTGTAGAAGTTAAAAGTCTATCATGTGGGGATTTGTTCACTGGAAGTCTTGACTCATGTTCACCTCTTGCTTCAGCTTGCAGCTGTTTGTGATGTGTTTGTGGAAAACTATGTCCCTGGCAAACTGTCTGCAATGGGCCTGGGATATGAAGATATAGACAAGATTGCTCCTCACATCATCTATTGTTCTATCACAGGTAATTCAACCCCACACCCTTGTCAGTTAAGAGGTTTTTCAGTTTCTGTCTTTTCTTACTGCTGTAAGGAACCTCTTGCTGGCTTTGTTTTTTTGCAAGTTATTCTGGTTTCCTTTCTCGCAGGCCGTTTAGGCTGCTGAACATTATTAAGGAACATTAACCTAAATGAACCTGAAGGTCTTCTGCCTCAGTCTCCTGAGTAGCTGGGAATACAGGTGCCCACCACCACACCTGGCTAATTTTGTATTTTTAGTGGAGACAGGGTTTCACCATGTTGGCCAGGCTGGTCTCTAAATTCTGACCTCAGGGGATCCACCCACCTCGGCCTCCCAAACTGCTGGGATTACAGGCATGAGCCATCGCTCCGGGCCTACAGTTGAAATGTTAATTGGCTTTCCACTGCTTAATGAAATAAGAGAGGACACAAACAGATGGAGAAACATTCCATGCTCATGGTTAGGAAGAATCAATATTGTGAAAATGGCCATACTGCCCAAAGTAATTTACAGATTCAACGCTATCCCCATCAAGCTACCAATGACCTTCTTCACAGAACTGGAAACAAATACCTTAAACTTCATATGGAACCAAAAGAGAGCCCACATAGCCAAGTCAATTCTAAGCAAAAAGAACAAAGCTGGAGGCATCACACTACCTGACTTTAAACTATACTACAAGGCTACAGTAACCAAAATAGCATGGTACTTGTACCAAAACAAATATATAGACCAATGGAACAGAACAGAGGCCTCAGAAATAACACCACACATCTACAACCATCTGATCTTTGACAAACCTGTCAAAGCAAGCAATGGGGAAAGAATTCCCTATTTAATAAATGGTCTTGGGAAAACTGGCTACCATACTGAAACTGGACCTCTTCCTTACACCTTATACAAAAATTAACTCAAGATGGATTAAAGACTTAAACATAAGATCTAAAATCATAAAAACCCTAGAAGAAAACCTAGGCAATACCATTCAGGACGCAGGCATGGGCAAAGACCTCATGACTAAAGCACCAAAAGCAATGGCAACAAAAGCCAAAATTGATAAATGGGATCTAATTAAACTAAAGAGCTTCTTCACAGCAAAAGAAACTATCATCAGAGTGAACCAGCAACCTACAGAATGGGAGAAAATTTTTGCAATCTATCCATCTGACAGTTGGCTAATACCCAGAATCAACAAATAACTTAAACAAATTTACAGGAATAAAAACAAGCCCATCAAAAAGTGGGCAAAACATTTGAACAGACACTTCTCAAAAGAAGACATTTATGTGGCCAATACACATATGAAAAAAAAAGCTGATCATCACTGGTCATTAGAGAAATACCTGTGTGAGACTGAGGATACTTAGGAGCCTAGTTTTCCTCATTGGTAAAATTGGAGTTATGATTCCTAACTCATTACATAAGGTTAAATGAGATATAGTACCTAAAGTGTCAACTTTAGTAGTACTTCCTACTAGTGGAATCTCAATAAAAGCTAGTGCTCTTTTCCCTGGCTATCACTCTTCTCCAACACTTTACCCATTGCTTGGGTAGCAGATTTTATCTTCTTATGGAATATTTTTCCAGGAAGATTAAAAATACTGCCCACATCATTTAGCTTGCTTCTCTTGCATCTCACTAGTCAGCCAGGGTGTATATGTGTTGGGGGCTCTCCGTGCAGTGAATAACAAACTAACAGTTATCTTTATTCAGGGAATGTGGATTAAAAATAAGGTAGACCAACATTTTCTAAAGTGTCCAAAGAAGGAATATGAGTTGTTGAGAGCAGTAATCAAAAATACTAAATCTCTAGGCATCCCTAAATTAGGGAGAATGTAAATATAGAATGTGGATCAGAAAATCTTGTCTTAATTGACTGACAGATGCCCCTGTAAGGACAGCAGTGAAAGCTGGGGACCAAGCTGATGAAGCTATGTGTATGTTTACAAAGAATTCATATTTAAGTTGACGCTTACAAGAGGCAAGGTAATTCACCTTAGTCTCCTTCCCAACAATCTCAGATTGAGTTTGATATTGGTGGTTCTATTGTAGAAATAGACATGATACAGTTTTACACAATCTGTTATTTTCAGTGGCTCTTGGCTTTTTGTGTATATTTGTACTAAGCACTGGGTAGTATCTAGTGCTGGGTGCTGAGAGGAGTAGTAACGGAATGTCAAGAGTGCCCCCATGTAGCCTTCTGGGTGAGGAGGCAAGAAAGGAAGTGTGTGAGCATACAATAACATACACACAGAGTCACACAAATCTATTAAGCAGAGTGCAAGACAGGTACATTAACAATTACCAAACCAAGAACCTTAGACAATCAGTACTCCAGATGTTTACAGAAGTGAGAGAACAGAGTAAGCTGGATCAGTGCTTTTCAAACTTGAATGTGCAATCAGATACCCTGGGGAGCTTGCTAGAATGCAGATTCTGATTTCGTAGATCTGGGGGGTGGGGCCCAAGATTCTGTATTTCTGATAGGTTTTTGGTCTACTTTGTTTATTCATGCATTTATGCATTTGTTCACTACTGACTCTGTCATGCACCATGTATTTTACTATAAAAAAGGAATAAAACAATGATGAAAATATAGCCTTTCTTTCAAAAAAGATAACAGACAGGTAAAGTAAAGATTATAATACAGAATGGTAAGTGATAGAAATATTCCCAAGGTTTGGTCAGAGCCCAGAGGCATAAGATACAGACTGAATGTTTTATGACGAATGGATAAGAGTTTAAGGGCAGTTCAGGCAGGAGGAAGGGCATGTTTGAAGACCTAGGACTGTTCAATAGCATTTTTAAGATTGTCGTGATAGAACCAAATCAAAGGGTCTGGGAAGAAAAGTGGAGAGAGAGAGCTGGACAGCGATCAGGAGCCAAGTTGTAAAGATTCCTGTGTGCCAAGCCAAGGTGTTGACACACATTCTGAAAGCTAAAGGGACCTGTGGAAGGAAATCCAGAGGTAGTTCAGAGGGTCCCATATCAAGATGGTATGTTTTCAGTCTTGATCTTTCTAATAGTGACTATACCTGCTCCTGTCTAGGACCTAAGCTCTTGACTCTATTTTACTTGATTTAGTGCCCACATCTTTCTTCTACCCCAGACATGTGAACCACGTTCTTCTGCTCTGTTGTTTTCTTTAGAAGAGGTTAGTAATGCACACAGAAACAAAATAATTTGTCCAAAACAGGGCCCTTTAGAAGTTAAGAGAAGTTCCAGCAACCTTGAGTATTTGAGTGTCCTGGTTTATTTAAAAAATAAAATAGGCCGAAATAAAAGTGACAAGGTTTACAGAATATTTTAAATAGTTTCATTAAATAAATGAAAACTTTTGTCATAGTGTGTTGCAAGAGAGTATTATTTTAAAGATAATTATTATTTTATAAACATTAAAGTACATTAGAACCAGAATGGGGCATAAGATTAATGCCTGCTTTTAATTCTGTATCTTTGTGGTGATGTACATGTAACCTAATTTATAGGCAAGGAAAGTGAAACTATGAAGACTTTTGTAAATGTGAGGCTGGCCGCAACTGTCCCTGCCCCTTTTCCCCTCCCTACTCACCTAACAGGCCCTGATCCGGGAACTTTGGAAATTCTGTTTTTCTTGTCTAATTATTGGAGAAAGCACTACAATGCACAGAGCACTAGACTTCATATAGAAAAGCAACTGAAGGGTAGGCAAGGTGACCAGGCACCAAATGTCAGTGCCTTTTAAAGACCACCTTGAGAGCCAAAGAACCTACTGTGTTGCTCCAACCTGATGCCAACATGGACACATGCAGCAAAATGACAAAAACCACTGCAGAGGAAATGGGCATGTCAGCAACTAAGAGACAGACTGGCAGGTCCTCTATTATCACCCTCTTTTTTTGTTGGTTTAGTGGAAGATTTTCTGATTTGAAAAGACAAGTTTATTTTTGAGACAATGAAATGCAAATGAATGTGTAAAGAAAAGGCATATCTGGCTGGGCATGGTGGCTCATGCCTGTAATCCTAGCACTTTGGGAGGTGGGGGCGGGTGGATCACGAGGTCAAGAAATCAAGACCAGCTTGGCCAACATGATGAAACATTGTCTCTACTAAAAATACAAAAGTTAGCTGGGTGTGGTGGTGTGTGCCTGTACTTCCAGCTACTAGGGAGGCTGAGGCAGGAGAATCACTTGAATCCGGGATACGGAGATTGCAGTGAGCCAAGATTGTGCCACTGTACTCCAGCCTGGGTAACAGAGTGAGACTCTATCTCAAAAAAAAAAAAAAAAAAAGAAAGAAAGAAAGAAAAGAAAAGAAAAGAAAAGAAAAGGTATATCTGTCAGCCTAAGATTCAGTTTTAACTTTAAAACACAATGCTACAGTCCAAATTTAGCTCTTATTCCTGGACCAGTGGCAAAAGCAGCTAGTACAGGTGCCCAGAAAGCCACATGCAGCATGTTTATCCCACTATCCCACTCTGTGGTGCTTTGCTGGTTCTACACATTAGGATTACAGATCCTTACAGAAATAGCTTCTGTGCTTTAATGATTTCTTAGAAAAAAACAAAACAAAACAAGATCTAGATCATAGACTCCCATCAGAGAGCTAACTGGGAGAAAGAGCTGTATCATGAATTACAAAGATTAAAGGGGCATCCAACAAGGGAAAAAATTAAACTATTATCTCATTACTTTGATAAATTAAAATTGTCAGGCCTAGGCAAAGATCTGACTGACCAGGGTGAATTTTGGAGTGAAATTTTATGGTTCTGTCTTTTGAAAAGCCATGTAAATCAGCAAGCGTAAAGCTGACAGGACCTTGCAGGCTTCAGCAAGAACACACTGTCCCTCTCATTTATTTAAAAGAATGCTGCCCCTGCTCAAAGGCTAGCAGTGAGCCATGCCAGTGTGGTTTGGCTGGACTGTGAGTGCTTGATGCAGTCTGATGGGAGGGTGGGGGTGGTGCAGAGAACACTGAAATCAAAAAGGATTCTGCTCTGTAAAGACAAAGGAGCCACAGCCAAAGTAAGCATGAATCTGGGAATTCACCTTTTGCTGCCTGTTCGGTTTTAGCAAGAGGGTTTCTGGCATGCCTGATAATTCTTTCCCTGATAATTCCAGGAATTACAGGACCTGACAAAAGTATAAAGATTTAAGCAAGTTAAATTGACTACGTTGACCAATCTATGATTAAATGCCCTATATAGGATATAGAGAGAGGTATCTGGTTCAGAAGAGGAAGGGAAGGTTGGAATCTGGTTGGAGTGAGAACTGAGCCTGGGGACTATGAGAACGTCAGAGCAGAAGGAGCTCTAGAGTGAATCTGGATACCCTAATTTATATAGATGTGGCAATGGAAGGAAACCCCAAGTGATTTGCTCAGAGTCACACAGTGATACATTGTTGCGATGAATATATACAGCTAGCAGAACTTTTGATTAATGTGAGTGTGGTAGAGTTATTACAACAGGGGCTCCAATTCTTTTCTTCTCTCTATTCAAGCACCATGGGATGTAACTTTGCAGCTCCTACCATCAGGAAGTCTATTCAAGAGGTCTCATTGAGGTCTATTTCCTGTACCCCCAAATCTGGGCTTTAGGTGGTAGAATGCAGCAGACGTGATGCTGTGCAGTCCCAGGCCTATGCCTTGAAAGCCGTGCTTGCTTCTGCTCCTTCTCTTGGCCTTTGCCTCTATTAGCCCTGACTAGCCTGCTGAAGGGACAGAGACCACAGGCACAGAGCTGAGGTGTACCGGCTGAGGCCATCTGAAACAAGGGAGAGAGAGATGACTATGGCAAAAGAAATGCTCAGCCAGGCTTGACCAAGATCAACAGAACCTGCCAGCTCACTGCAAACTTGAGAGCAAGAAGAATGGATGCTGTTTTAAGCCTCTCAGTTTTGGGGGTGGTTGTTTGCAGCATTCTTGTGGCAACACTTGCCTAGTCAGTGGTGCTATAATGAGAGGTTGGTCACTGAGAGGAGACAGAGGGAGCTGGATAATCCCTGGTATGGTAGGTCTCACAGTTTCCATCATAGGGTATGGTGGCCAATTTAAGAATGAAACTGTGCCCTGGAAACAGATCCTGGAAAAGTCTCCTCACTGTGATTGTGGCATTGTGCTCCCTACATGCCAGCCAATCCTGAAGTGTTTGTATCATCACTTCCTGGATTAGAAATGATCCTGGGGCTTTTCCAATCCTGATTTGATAGAAAAGGAAGCAGAGGCTGGGCTGTGTTAAGGCAGGACCAGCTGCATAAGTTAATAGGCCCAACACAAAACAAAACTGTGGAGTCCCTTGTTTAAAAATTACTAAGATGGTGACAGCAGGGCATTAAACTAAGCACAAAGCCCCTTTGAGTGTGGGGTTCTGTGCAACTGCACAGATTTTATGCCCATGAAGCTGGGCCAGAGTTAGGCCATTTGTACAAGGACATCATTTCAGAAGATTCATCGGTGAGGTTAACCTTTACCCAAAAATGTAACTTGGTATATTTGTTAACTGCTAGTTCGAGAAGCAGGGCAAGAACCTAAGGCCTCTATTTCCCACTCCAGTGATTCTTCTTTTTTTATTTTTGACAAACCTATAGGAAGGAAATCTGAACCAGAAACAGTATGGCAGCCTTGGGATCTGACTCACAAGAGGGAAGAACTTATATTTCTTCACAGGGCACATAGATGCATGATAATTTGAGTTCAAGCAAGTAAATTCTGAAATTAGAATTCATACATAAAGTGTTTGCAGTGTCCAGTTATATCTCTATGATATTTTCTTTGTGGAAGTTGATTGCTGTTCATTATTACAATAAATTGCTTGAATTGTCTGTCTCTTCATTTAGCTATTTATTTTCTTGTCTTTGCTATCTTTTTTTTTTTTTTTTGTAAGTAAAAAAGTTTTCAGGGACTAAATAACAGGGTGTAATTTTTTGGTTTGTTTCTCCTAAGTTTTGCCTTACTAATGACATTAGTAATTTTCCAAAAGCTCTGAATTCTTATCTTTTTTTTAGAATGCTGGAAAAATGATAGCTCAGTATGTACATTACTCCATCCCTAATCACCTTCATCACTACTATGAACAGTCTTCTCTCACTGGATACTGCAGTTAAATATGATTGGAATCCTTGTTTCTATAGTAAACCAATATATATTATTTTATGGGTGATTAATTTAAAAAATTAAACTCTGAGCTTCCTTCAGGTTTTCTAAGGTTTTTCTCATTGACTTATGAAAAATTCAAAAAGGGCCTCTTAGGTAACAGAGACAAGTTTGCAGATTAAAAAAAAAATTCCTTTAGAAAAGACAAGGTTTCTGTGACCTCCTTTTTTTGAGACAATGAAAGTGACAAGACAAGGTCTTAGATCATAAAGTTAAAGCTATCAGTAAAGGCAAAAGCCAAGATGTGAAACAACTGTGAGAACACACGTGAAAGCTAGTGGGGATATCTTGAGGAACAGAGCTCAGTTTTGCATCAAAGGTCAGGCCAACTGAACACCAATGCTTGATGCCAGCCAGAGTCTTGTTGTGTAGAAGCTGGTTGCCCTCTGCATTGACATGGATTCTTGCTTTAAAGATTACTTGTAAACTCACCAAACACAACCAGCCCAGCTACCTGCATCATTCCTTTGTCAAGGTTCCTGTCTACCTGGCCCAGCTGCAGATGAAGGTCAGATTCTCAGGATATTTTACCCCTCCCCACTTCTTCTCTTCTAAAAATCACTATTGTGAATTTACAGTTGGCCAATGACCTCTGACTGGATTAATAAAATGTCTAATTTAGTTTGGAACATTGAGCTTCTGTTTCACTTTGGCTTGTTCAGGTTTTTATTAAATCAGAATAAATTTTCATAGTCCCTATGGAAATGCCAGCCTTCTCCATCCAGTTGGCAAAACATTTCCATTTCCAAAGAAGTATTAAAACCTATTTCCAGAGAAGGTCCTGTAGTGGTCAGGACTGGTCAAAGAAACATGGATCATAATAATCATGACAACCTGCCCCTGGCTTTTATCTTGTGGGTGTGGTTTGTCTTCTGCTACCCTGTGTTTCTACCCAATCTATTGCTTATCTGTTTTCTATGTTTCTCCTGTATATTTCAGCCCAAACACCAAAGCTGTGATCCATTTTTAGTTTCCAAGGTCGCATTGGCACAGAAATCTTTCTGCAGGCACCCCTTGAGGAAAACATCAAACTACAACTTTCTGCCCTTAAGCTAAAGGCTGTATAAGCTTCTAGCTACTTGCCTTTTGTTCAGATGGGGATTTTTCTCTTCCCTTTTTCTCAACTCTTCCCACTTCCTTCTCTTAGCACCAGGTACCCTAGATTCATTTCTCTTGCTCTCTCCTGCTTTCTTTCATTTGACCCTGAAAGCCAAAATGCTGATAAGCTCACTTCCTTTGCCTCATTAAAAAATTGCCATAAAATTTATAGCTGGCTTAGGCCAGCCATCACTGATCTTCTTGATTTAGTTACTGCCAAGAAGTGTTTTATGATTATCCACTGACTTATTTACAATAAACCCAATGAAGTCCTTGGTGTTAGGAGCCTGTGTAGATATTATTTGTTTGGAAAATAGAGTGGGTACTTAGGTACTTGAAGTTCTCTGTGTAGGCTGGGGTGGTTTGGATTGTTTTGCTTATGCATTTCATATGGAAAGGCAAAACCCCAAGCCTTCATAGGTAATAACACAGAATCATTGTGCTGCTGTGTGGCAAATGTATACAGCCCTGAGACAGCACAGAACATTTTCCAATACTTCCCTAAGCATTAGTTGCAGGAGGCCATTTGTGAGGCTGGTAAAAGAAAACAAATTGTGTTGGTCATCATAAAATAGTCCGTTGGTGGAAACTGTTGGAATACCTCAGCGTGATGAGGTTAATTGATTATACAAAAGTGATTTAGAGGCTGAGGAAATAACCACCTCTATTGAGTCTGCTCTTCGAAGGAAGGGCCAGGGCAGGGATAAATTAAATGTTTGCAACATTTGAATTGTGTTGATTCTTCAGTTGTGTATTTAGAATATGTGAAAGGAATCTGTTCCCCCTGTAATCCCTGATACTGTTGTTGGTCACAACACAAATTTAACATGTTCAATAGTACCCAAAGCTCTTTAACAGGTGATTCTTTGTCCTGAGTAAAACAGTCTAATTACCTGGAACAGATTCATAAAAAAGAGTTGTAATGCATGTTTCCAAAGAGAAATCCTGACTGTATTTTTGGGGAAGTGAGCCCTAAAACAATGGTGCCAGGAATTACTTGAATACTTCAGGGTTGTAGAAGAAATCTGATGTCTGAGGAACAGTTGTAATAATCTGTCTTCTCTGCTTGCTTCCCCCAACCTGGCTAAGGATTGATTTAGGGTCTGGGGTAGTGGCAATAAAGATTAAGTGTCTGCAACTGCACTACTGATTACTATATATTCCTTTGCTGAAACCACTGCTATTTTCTAAAGAGTTGCTAACAAAGAAGAGCCTGGTGGTAAAGGGAGAAAAATAAAGACTCACTTCTTTAAGTTTAAAGTGTACTTACCCAATAAATACAGAAGCCAGAAAAACGAGTGATCATAGCAGGCAAATCTAACACAGCGCTGTTAGAGAAGTGCCACTTGATAAGTCAGGAACTGTGGTTGCATAAGCCATGTATGAACCAAGGTGCCACACCCAACCTCTACATAATACTCCATGAAAAAGCACAGTCCAGAAACCAGAGTCATTACAACTGAAACCTGCTCTTCAGTTTGATCTCTTAAGGATCATGATAGTAGTTCCAATTATAATACATGGTAAAACACCTTTCAAAACTTTTTAAGAGACAGGGTTTCACTCTGTCACCCAGGCTGGAGTGCAGTGGCATGATCATATAGCTCACTGCAACTGCAAACTCTTGGCTTCGAGCAATCCTCCCACCACAGCCTCCGAAAGTGTGCCACCATTCCCTGGCTCCCAAACTGCCTTTGCTTCCTTTCTTGTTTCCAAAGCTGCTGCAGAGACTCACATGCCAAATCCTAAAACACTTTCTCACAGAACATGTGGCCCATGTGGGCTTTTGTTCTTCATCCAATTTCTTCAGTTTGCAGGTCTACTCAGCTTCGCTGTTTTGTTTTGTTTTCTTCTGTTCTTTTGTTTTGCTTTCTTTAATGTGGTCTGACTGTTCTTACAAAAAGCTTAGGAATTAGTTTGGCAAAATTCTCTTAGAGGGCAAGTCAGGGGCAAATGAAGAATCTGAGTAGATAAAGACAAAGTCCTCTTATTAGGGGGAGTTGGGGCAGGAGTCTCAAATTACTGCCATGTCTTGTCCCTTAATACTGTCATAATTAATAGTAAAAGCCAACAATTATTAGCAGTTAATATGTTGCACTAATTTTGCTAAGTGTTTTTACATCATTTATGTCATAATAACTAATTTTATCTGACAAATTTATAATGTTACCGTATAAGGAAAGTGTAGTTTAGAGAAGTTGAGTGATTTGCCCAAGGTTACGTGGCCGGCTAATGGCAGAACTAGGATTTCTCAGCCTCAGTCTCCTTCCAAAGCCCATTTTTTTTTTTTTTTTTTTTGAGATAGGGTCTTCCTCTGTTGCCCAGGCTAGAGTGCAGTGGCACAATCTTGGCTTACTGCAACCTCTGCTTCCTGGGTTCAAGCAATTCTCTTTGCCTCAGCCACCCGAGTAGCTGGGATTACGGGTTTGCAATACCACACCCAGTTAATTTTTGTATCTTTAGTAGAGACAGGGCTTCACTATGTTGGCCAGGCTGGTCTCGAACTCCTGGCCTCAAGTGATCCTCCCGCCTCTGCCTCCCAAAGTGCTGGGATTACAGATGTGAGCCACTGTGCCCAGCCTCAAAGCCCACATTCTTAATCATCACAACTTTTAGGTATCAGCATTCTCCAGTGGCTGAGGATATGCTGAGAATAAAGCAGTTGCTGAAACACACTAATACTGTTCAGATATAAGAAATGCACTTAACTCTGTCCTTTCACAACATTTTCTTTTTATATAATCTTTCAGTTAACTGTACCATTTTTGACCCATATCTGTATTAACATACTGATTACCAGATGTTAGACATTTGTCTACAAATTAGTACTGGAATTTTCCAACTATAAATGCTTGTGATTTGGTGGGGAAATTCAATTCTTAAATTTATCTTTTTTTATTATTATTTACTGTTTTGCACCCAAAAGATCAGAGGAAATTCTATGATTCACAGTTATAATTTTGAGACTGTTCCTTCATCTCCACGCTATCTCATCTGTGAAGCTGGAGGGGGGAAGGATTTAGGAGAAAGATTAGGAGCTCATCACAACATGACAGTCACCAGTGGTACCCAGAGTGTGGTAATGACCTCTAAACACAGTTTCCAGCTCCACTGTCAAAAATGTCACCTCAAAAAATTATCTTTGCATAAATTTTTACTTTTTGAACAAATTTCCCTTTTGGTATAAATGTTTCCTGCTATCTTTGTATCCTGATTGAAAGTGAAATGCTATGCCTCTGATGAGATTCATCATTACCCTTTGGAAGATAGGCCTTAAATCACACTTCCCACTTTTCTCTTTTTGGCATATGCCTTCAACCTGGAGTATATGCCTTGAGTCACTTTCACTTTCAGCATCTGGAAGCTGTGTTAAGTCACCATCTTCAAGTCTCCTGACTCATGAATCACATGTCAATTCCCTTGGCTGCTGGTCAGTTTGCTTTCTATTAAAATTCTAGCTTGAGTTAGTTATTTGAAGGACATGGAAACACGGAGCAAAAAGAAAGGCAGAATGAAGAGTTCTGACATAACATCTGGAGGCTTTGGTCTTCTGGGTTAAAACAAACACTAGAGCTACAAAAGAATCATTCTGTCACCTGACCCCAATTCCTTGACCCTGTTACAGAAAAGGTTTATATAATTATTTCAAGACATCTACATATCCCTATGTAGATAGAAAACAATAATACATCTTATACATGTATATTTATTTTTCACATGTAAGTAGGTGCTGTTGTAATCGATATGATACAAATGGTTTTAATAACATTGATATAATTAAATTTATTTGACAGTATGTATTTTCTTATTCATTATATAACTGTAGGCAAGAGATTTTACTACTATCATGAGACATTCATAAACTCTTACGCTAGAAAGGAGTTCTCACTTTTTAAAAACAGTTGGGAATTGCTAATGTAAATAATGGTGGTCCCCTGTAGTCAGAAAAATGGAAAGAAACATGAAAGGGGTCAGAAATATGAAGGCACTTACACACACACACACACACACACACACACACACACACAAGCAGGAGGTCTCTACCCAAAGCTATCAATTTCTGTTGGGAAATTGGCTGATGCATCTTTGCTTTACCTTGGAGTTATGGGAGGTAGCTCTTGATTTAGTTGCTTGATTTAGCACGGGTGTTAAAGAACCCCGTGTCAGCAAACTCACAGGAAGAACTTGTCATTTCTACTGGTATTCTGTCTAATCTTCAAAATGGCATGATGCTCAGGTGCCCTAGTGTATCTTAGTCTTTGATACTTTCCTAAGGAGAAATCATAGATGATTATGAGTCAATGTGTAAAGAGATAAATAAAGGGCTATCTTCAATTATAAAACTTCTGCTTCTAGTTGATCATTAAAAGGAGTATCCAAAGAACCCAGTGGGTAAGTGGTTTAGTTGGTTTTTAACTGTCCCAAGTCCATCTCTCCTTCTGGTAACAGGATCTCAATTTTCCTTTAGAGAATTGTCCATACCCATTGCTAGGCACATGGCCCAGACCTGGTCCCCATATTGCTGCTGGAATTACTGGGAAGGAAGTGAACTCCTTCAGATGAGGTTTTGAAACTGGTTAGAAGTAAGTTTGGCGTGGTCACTTTCGTGGTCATTGGGGAGAGCCTACCTAAGAATAAGTCAGCACAGGGGACAGCTGCCCAGCAAATGGAGATAAGAGTCCAAAGAAATCATTTGAACATCTGATCTAAATATTCCTGAGTCTGATTTTTGAGTTATGTGAATCAATCAAGTTTCCTTCTTGCTTACACATTTGAGTTAGGGTATTGTTACTGGCACCGTTAAAAAAGCCTAATTGGCCAGGCGCAGTGGCTCATGCCTTTAATCCCAGCACTTTGGGAGGCGAAGGCAGGTGGATCACTTGAGGTCAGGAGATCTAGACCAGCCTAGGCAGCATGGCAAAACCCGTGTCTACTAAACATATAAAAATTAGCTGGGTATGGTGGCACACACCTATGGTCCCAGCTACTCGAGAGGCTGAGGCAGGAAAATTGCTTGAGCCTGAGAGGCGGAGGTTTCAGTGAGCCGAGATCGCACTAATGCACTCCAGCCTGGGTGACAGAGTGAGACCCTGTCTCAAAAGATGAAAACAAACAAAACCTAATTAATACAGGGTTGTCCTTTTGTCCTTCAGCCTCCAATGGAATTTACCAACATTTACTAACATCTTTGCATTGTTTCTTTTCACATGCTACTCTCTCACAGTGGATCTGCCACAGGCTCACTTTCTTAAGGACCCTCACAGTATGTAGCCAAAAGACATTTTCTCTACAGTACTAGCTGACTTTTAGGCACAAGGTTAAAACTCAGTCTCAGCCATCGAGCAGGTTCAAGAAAAGGTGGGGATAAGAAGAGACCCTGTGGTTCTCCTGGGGAATTTGGCTCTCAGACAGTACTGAAAAGTCATCTCAGACCAGAGTGTTCTAAAATGCAAACTGAAGCTTTCTTTTCAACTGGCAATAAACAGTGCTTGATGCACTGCAGTATACAAAGGTTGCCAATTTTTCGGTAGAGAAGCCCAGTCGTTCAGCTGAGGATTCTGCTAAGAGGGAGGAGGACTGTAATAGTGTTGTTTTGTGGACATGGGGTCTTTTGATGGTGACCCTGTGATTTTGCTTCAATTCCTTTTTTCTGTGCTTTTTGTCATTCTTGTTTTCCTGGCTGTGTTCCTTTCCATTATCACTTTTTTCTTTGTCTGAAATTGGATGCACAGAAATAAGCCTGTAATCAGGGGACATGAGAATCCCTAAATTGCTCTCATTTTGATTTTGACTTTGTTAATATTTCAGTATATGAAACACCAATGAGACATTTTAGATCACTAGCCCTTCAACTTAGTCATGCTACTATCTAACCTGCTGCATGGAAAATTTGAGTATGCATCATAGCATCTAAAATCAACATTTCTAAATCTGTTTGTGATACATTATGTAGAAAATTACTTCAGTCTCACTAGTACTTGAGAAACCTTCATCATACACCATTCCAACATCTCAGAAAAAGAAGCAAGTGGGAAGACTTGTATGTAAGAGAAATAGGGAACAGCAATACAGTATTGCAACCCATTGATAAAGATTAAACTGACTTCCTTAGCTTAATTGGACTTGACTCATCCTTGATTTTTGTGTCTCCTTCTGCTGCTTAATACATAACCAAATATATATAACTGAATGAGGTAGCTGTTTCTCTGAACTTTGCTTAAGAGTAAAATCAGCTTGAAATTAAAGTCTTTACAACAAAATGAAATCCCCCCCAGAAGTATTATGCAGAAACTTTCAATAAGTTTTTAAAAATAACACTTCAAGTATATTGAGCACATCCTATGTGCCAAGCATTTTATTATACATGTGTTACCTCATTTGGCTTTGGTACCTGAGACAGGAATAATTTGTATCCTCATTTTTCTTTTTCTTTCTTTCTTCTTCTTCTTTTTTATTTTATTTAATTTATTTTTAGTGATGGGAGCTTGCTTTGTTGCCCAGGCTGTAGTGCAGTGGCTATTCACAGGCGTGATCATAGCATACCGCAGCCTTGAACGCCTGACTTCAGGCTCCTCCCACTTCAGCCTTCTGGCTCCTCCCACTTCAGCCTTCTGAGTAGTTGGGATGACAGGCACATGCCACCTCACCTAGCTTTACTCATTTTATAAGTGAAAAAACTGAGGGCTACAGAGACCAAACACCCTATTCAGAGCCAAGTGCAAGGTCTGTCTCAATCCAGAGACCAAGCTTCTAAAAATTACAGAGATGCTGGGAAAAGGGAAGGAAAAGATTTCACATTCTCTTATTATTTTATGGATTTTTAAAGAACCCCTAAAGTGAAGAGTTGGTGAGAGAGACAGAGAGCAAGGCAAGGCCACTTCCTATTTGCTGGTTTCAGACCATTCAGGGTCAATGGGCCAGGAGAAAATAAATAAAGACTGGATCTTAGGGCTTGGATGCCCTAACGTGAGCACCTTTGCAGCGATTTGTGGTTAGCATGGCTTATTTCCTTACTGATGGCTTAACAATACCTGGAGCCAAAGACATCCTGGACTCTCTCCAGCTCCCTCATGCTCTATACTCCCACCATGATGGATTTTCTGTGCCTAGGACTTAGTCTTCTTTCTTTGATTTATAGGCCTTTATACATTCTTTCCTCCTACCCGGCATATTTACTCATCTCCTTTTTCTGTAGGTGCTGGGACCATAGGTGCGTGCCACCACACCCAGCTAATTTTTATATTTTTAGTAGAGATGGGTTTTGCCATGCTGCCTAGGCTGGTCTTGAACTCCTGACCTCAGGTGATAACTCTTGCTCAGCCTTAAAATCCAAGTTTAAATGTTGTTTTCTTTTTTTTTTTTCTCCATGAAGCTCTTATGCTACCCCTGAACTAATTTAACTTTTTGGTTTTTTTTACATTTACCTATGGTATTATTTTGTGTTTACCGTATGTACTAAGAACCCCTTGCATACTCTGGTGGAGAACTTACAGCATTAATTATATTGTATATTTAAGTCTGGTTTCCTCCCTGGGTTGGAAGCTCTTTTAGGAAAGAACTGTGTTTTTTGTTGATCATTTAATTTTCTGTGCCAAGATTAATATCTGGGACACAGTATGCACTTAATAATTATTAAATAAGCCAACAAATAAATGAATGAAATAGCTCAAGTTAAAGTCACTGTCACTGGATATTAGAAGGGACCAATAACCAGTTATCTAACTAAATGTGACCTGGTAAAACTAAAAGCAACAGTAACATTATGCTTGACCTTAAGGATAAAACAGTGTGATGTATTGCTTGGAAAGGGAGGATAACTATCTCTTTTGGATAACCTATAATTTGGAGAGAGCGTAATGCAGTGTATGCAATTTTTTCTTAAGTTACAATAAGAAATACACTATATCATGACCCAGTACACATATATATACATAATGAAAACATATTTTTATATTATATGAAACAAATTTTCATATTTATCTTTACTGTATGAAGCCTACTGATGTTTTCTATTCTAATCTATTTTATACTTTTTCTATTTCATTAAACAATTCTGATAATGAACAACTAATTTGATCTCATGACTTTCTAATGGGCCTAAAGACAAACCTATAGTAAAGAGAAGAGTGGGTTCTAGCGTCAGAACTGCTGGGCTGGCCCACCACTTCCTGGTGGTTGCATCCAATATTGTGAAGCTGTGTTACCCCATCTACAAAATGGAAATGGTATTGGTAACTACATCATAGAATTGCTGTGAGGGTTAAATGAGATAAGGAGTGGGAAGCACTTAGCACAACGTCTGGTACAAAATCCTCAACAAAAACTAGCTACTAGCAATTGCCAAACACTATATGAATGCTTATTTGACATCTCCCTGTATCCTCTGAAAAGTTCCATGATGTAGTGTTATTATCCCTATTTTGTAGTGAGGAAAGTGAGGTTCAGAGAGATTAAATGAATCATCCAAGGTCAAATGGTCAATAAATGGCAGACTTGGGGTCCTCAAACCAGGCCTGACTGACTCTGAAACCTATATGTTTTGTTTTGTTTTTGTTTGTTTTTTATGAGACGGAGTCTTACTCTGTCGTCCAGACCAGAGTGCAGTAGCACAACCTCGTCTCACTGCGACCTCCACCTCCCGGGTTCAAGCAATTCTCCTGCCTCAGCCTCCCAAGCAGCTGGGACTACAGGTGCATGCCACCACACCCTGTTAATTTTGTATTTTTAGTAGAGATGGGGTTTTTCCATATTGATCAGGCTGGTCTCGACCTCCTGACCTCAGGTGATCCACCCACCTCAGCCTCCCAAAGTGCTGGGATTACAGGCATGAGCCACTGCACTGAGCCTGAAACCTACAGTTTTTATAGGAAATAAGAGGGAATATTCAAAGAAGCTGTCATGGAAATGGCTGGACTAGAGGTAGCCTTTGAAAGCTAAGTGACTGGTATGAACCCATATAGTCAAATACTATTATATGTGGTTGAAAGAAGGCCAGGTTTAGGATCAGTTACACCTGGGTTCTGTTCTTGGCTCCACCACTTACCAGCTTAGAAATTGTGTGCAATTTTATTTAGCCTTCTTGAGCCTTAGTTTCCTTAGCTTTATGCTGTTGATAATATTAACACTACAGAGTTATGTGAAGAATAATAAGCTATACAGAATACATTTTTTCATTTTTTGTTGTCTGACAAGTGCTCGGAAAATAGAAGTTATTTTTATTAGACAGAATTTACTTATAGGAATGTGAGTCAGAACTTAATCTCTTATACAGGGCTTAATTAAATTTGTAATTTGTAGGTTTTAATAGATGCAATTTGCAGTCATATTGAGAGCATGGGTAAAAATATACTGTACAAATGGATCTGGTATGTTTTATTATTAATCATCTTGAGCAGCTCCAAATAGAATGATCATGAGTGGCATTGAGCTTGCTGCTATTGATTGCATTTCTAGTAGTCGAGTTTGTCCAACATAATCTCTTCCAAGTTACTAGAATATTATTTGGCTTCCCTGGGTTAATGAAAAGTACATTTGCCTCACCTAGGAGCCATTGGAAATGTCCATCTGCCCTTTGGCAGATATTATAGAATATCAAATGACAATGGGGCCAACTTGGCAGCACTGTTCATTTCCATCTCAGCTTAATTACTAACCCTGCTGCCTTCACATCAAGCCTTGGGGCTAGAAATGAATTGAATACTGGAAATATAAAATTGGCTTCTGTTTATGCTCCCTTTCCTTTCTACCACTGTGGATATGAAGACAGAGAAAGTCAAATTTCTTTTTCCTTATGGTACCGCTTTTAAGACTTAACTGGGCACGTTGCTTCAACTGCAATTCAGCTCTGGTTACTCTGAAATCATTCAGTTTAATATTTCCCCTGGGAACTCCACAGTGTGGTTACTAAACCCCTGGACATCAGAGGTAAAGCACAGCTGTGATTTTAAAGGGTTCACTCACAGGTAGAGAATGGAGATGGCAGAGCTTGTGAACTTGAGATGCCCTTTTAAGGTTGTTAGCTACCCAACTAACCCTGGGAAGACTCTGTCCTGCAAGTAAATTATAGAGATGCAAGAGGATAAAAGTTTTAGTCTCTTGGGAAATTAAAATATTCCTCAGACAGAAATATCAGAAGAAAGGAAACTATTAGGCAATTTTACGTAGATATATTTCCTTAAGTAGGGATATGCTTCCACATATCAAAGAAGGTTTTGAGAAGTTTTAGTTTTGTTGTGTTCAGTGATCTAGTCAAAAATATTTAGTAAAACATATCCTTTCAAATGATTTATTCACTAATCAGTAGTAGCAAAAAGCTGCTCATTCTATTGTAATGGTTTTGTGTTGACTTGGGTAAATCACTTACCAGTTTTGGTCTTTTCCCCCTCACTAGAAAAATTCAGACACATCTCCATAGAATATAGAGTTCAATGCTAAGATTATAGTCCAGTTCTAAGATTATCTAATTGAGATTCTGAAAGTCTAATGCAATCGAGTTGAGACTTTTTGACTGGAATTGAATTCCATTAACCTTTCTTTCTAACAGAAGAAACATTTTGCACTGTGCTAAGGGATTCTACCCACACAAGTTAGCATATTACTTGCTAGATAAAAAAAGCAATGGAGTACTTCAGTAAAATGTATCCCTTTAAATATTATATTTATTAATGAGTAGCAATAAGAATGAAAGCTAGAGTTTTAAAGGTTCTCCCATATAATCTTACTTTATCCTCATGAAAACCCTAAAAGGTAAGTCATCATTCCAATTCAATAGAAGGACAAAACTAAGATTTAAAAAGAATTAGCTTTTTTGCCATATTTACCTAATTTGTAATTGGCAGAGATAGATCATTGCTTTTTTAGAAAAAAAAAAGGTAGAGAATTAATCTGGGCCAAGGTTGAGGACTGCGGTCTGGGAGACATAGATTCAGGTTGCCCTGAATACATACTCCCATGCTTTTCACTTTTACCCATTTGTGAATTCTTTATGTCAACAGTCATGATGCTATTTGAAAGTTTTTTGTACTTTACTATGAACCCAAATGCTCATGGCCATATACATTTTGGATTAGCTAAAATAGACCCTATTAATCTGTGAGACACAGACCCCTATGGAGGTAGTTGAAAGGCTATTTCTAAAGACATTTGAATCCTTATGGACACTAAGCATTATCTGTTCACAAAATAAGTACTATCTCAAACATTCTATTCTAAATAGTTCTGTTTTTCAAATACTTCAGCACAGTTGTGGCTATTAAAACAAATAATTATGTAACAACATTACTGAATTAGTATTATCTTTCTGTCAATACTGTATATATTTACTCAATCAATGGATAGTGAAAGTACAACTAATATTGCTTGGTATCTGTGAAACTTTGGGTATTAAATAAGCTCTTGTGTACTGCCTGGGGTTATGAGTATCTTCATTTGGGTATTGGCTGCATGGCTGTATACACTTGTTAAAATGCATTGAATTATACACTTAAGATCTGGTATGTTGCTATGCTGTTATAAATTTTACCTCAATTAAAAAAAAAAGGGCCTCAGGTTCTTGGAATGTTGACAGCCCAAATATATAGCAACTTCTCCAATCCTAGTTAGACTTTCCCTTTTAGATAGTATTTAGGACAATAGTGAGGTACCCTTCTTCTCCCACTGTCCTCTGTGAGCTAAACTACTGAAAATTACCAGTGGGTAAAATTGGCTACCTATTAGTGCAAACCAAGAAATTTCCTATGTATGTGTGTCTGGAAAGCATTAAAACAGCTATACTGTCACGAAAGCTGGTCAGATCATAGATCATGAAGGCAAAAAGAAAATGTGATTGCAATTTGGGAAATAGAATTTAACTGAATATTTGGAGAAAGAAGAGAGTCAATACAATTGATTAAGTTCTGTGAACAGAAGAAGGATAGTCAATCTGAAGCATAAAAAGGCAGTCTGAGAATTATGTAATGTTGTCCAGAGAAAGAATGTGCCAAATCTAGTAAATTCTAATTCAGGTGTTCTTGTAGGCGGCATTGTGGATCATAATCTTCATCTTGGTCTAGATAAAATAGGTCCAATTTAGCCAACTTTCTTTTTTTCTGAATCTTGAGGATATCTTTTGTTGGCTGATTTGGCTTCTCACACCAAATGCTTTTGGAAAGTAGGTGTCCTAGGTAGAATTTAATACTGTAGATACCTGCAAACATCTATTAAAATAGTATTCAGTATTACACATCAGTCTCTTTTAAATTTGGCTACTGTAAGTCAGTTCCTCTGGGTCTGGTCATTTCTAAAGACCTCAGTTTTAAGTTTATTGATCTGCAAGACTGTGATGACTCCTTGTATTAGCCAAATAAATCTCGTTTTCACATGACAGAAATGCAACTTAAACTTGCTTAAGCAGAAGCAGAAACTTAGCTCATTTAACTTAAAAGTTCAAGGGATAGTCAATCTAAAGCATAAAAACGCAGTCTGAGAATTACATAATACTGTCCAGAGAGAGAATGTGCCAAATCTAGTAGATTCCAATTCAAGTGTTCTTGTAGGCAGCATTGTTAAGGGACTGACTATCCCTTAACTACCTTTAAGCAAATAGGATCCAGGATTTTGAATAATTCCATTGTAGATGCTGTATTCTCTATTGCTAGTCTCGGCTTTATCATCCATTTGCCTTGTTTTTATTCAGGCTTTCTTTTGTCATGACAAAATGGCTGTCAATAGATCTAAATTAGTCTTAAATTCTAAGACATTCCAATGAGAAAAGAGAAAAATCTCTTTCCAACAGTTTCATCAAAATCCTGGACCAATATCTAATTGCCTTGACTTGGATCAAGTGGCTACGCCTGAACTAATCACCAGGATCAGGGAAATAGAATGAGATGACTGGGCAGAGACTTGGATCATAGGCCTCTCCTAGCCCATAAGGATGAAGAATGGGGGGAGGGGTAGTTCCCTACTAGATAGTACAGATAGCATACCAAGGAAGAATGGAGGCTAGGCAGAGAGCTGAAACAAAAGCTATCCATGACACTACCTAAAATCACAGTGGTCCCTGAGGCTTCCCTGGGCTGTCAGCTAATGACCTCTAACTTATTGTTACCTTTTCCCTTTATTCCTTCCTTTTCTGCCAACCAACACAGTGGACTAAGCAAGTATCAGTTGTCAGGTTAGTAAATATCTTTGTTAAAACCAACTTATTCTAAATTTAATTTAGAGAAGTAAATCAGATATACAATGAAGCTTGTACCATAAAGGCACAACCCCAATAGTCATTTAAAAATAATTGTGGATCTGCTGACAACAGAAAGTTATTCTGAAACTAAAATAATACTTTTTGAGATATGATCTTCTATTTTGGATTTTCTAGCCCCCTCCTCTAGTTCACTGAGAGTAACTGAGAGTAACTGCAGTTGGGTGTTCAGTCTTTTTCTTTTTTTGGTCACAATAAACAAATAAGCAAAAAACAAATAAAGAAAGACTGCTTTGTGACAATGAATCATTCATCCCATTCTTCCCTTCTGCAACTATATACTAAGCAGCCGCTGTGTTCCCAGAACTTGTCCTAAAAGAAGATGGTATTAAAAATCTATTTATGTGAGTGTGAGCCAGAGATAACTAGAGATAGAACTGATTTTGGAGATCATTTTGTCAATGTCCAACATGATATATTCATGGTTAGATAGAAATGGAACAACCCATATTTATTAAGCACCTGCTACGTAAGCTATTAAGTAAGGGCACAGAAACACAATATGATTATGGAAATACAAGTTGTTTGACACATAAGGTGGGCATCTGTATTGATTTCCTATTGCTGTTGTAACAACTTCCCAAAGACATAGTAGCTTAAAATGCCACAAATTAATTTTCTTACAGTTCTAGAAGTCTAAAATGAGTCTCACTGAGCTAAAATCAAGATGTCAGCAGGGATGGATTCCTGTCTGGAGTCTCTGAGGCATAATCCATTTTCTTACCTTCTCCAGCTTCTAGAGGCTACCCACATTCTTTGACTTAATTTTTTGTATTTTTGTGGGTACATATTAGGCGTATATATTTCTGCGGTACATGAGGTGTTTTGTTACAATGTGAAATAAGCACATTATGGAGAATGGGTTATCCATTCCCTCAAGCATTTATCCTTTTAATTACAAACAATCTAATTGTACTCTTTAAGTTATTTAAAAATACAGAGTTAAGTTATTGAATATAGTCACTCTATTATGCTATCAAATAGTAGGTCTTATTCATTCTTTTAATTTTTTTTTACCCATTAACCATCCACACCTCCCCCACAACCCCCACTACCCTTCCCAGCCTCTGGTAACCACCCTATTCTCTATGTCCATGACTGTAATTTATTTGATTTTTAGATCCCACAAATAAGTGAGACCATGTGATATTTGTCTATCTGTGCCTGGCTTATTTCACTTAACATAATGATCTTCTGTCCCACCCATGTTGTTACAAATGACAGGATCTCATTCTTTTTTATGGCTGAATAGTACTCCATTGTGTATATGTATCACATTTTCTGTATCCATTCATCTGTTGATGGACACTTAGCTTGCTTCCAAATCTTAGCAATTGTAAACACTGTTGTAACAAACATAGGAGTGTAGCTATCTGTTCCTTATACTGATTCTTTTGGCAATATACCCAGCAGTCGGATTGCTGGATCATATGGTAGCTCAATTTTTAGTTTTTTGAGGAACTTCCAAACTGTTCTCCATCATGATTGTACTAATTTACATTCCCATCAACAGTGTACAGGGTTCCCTTTTCCTTGCATCCTCACCAGCATTTGTTATTGCCTGTCTTTTGGATAAAAGCCATTTTAACTGGGATAAGATGATATCTCATTGTAGTTTTCATTTGCACTTCTCTGATGATCAGTGATTCTTTGGCTTATTAAAGGCCATCTTTTGTCAAAGCTAGCAAAGAATAGTCAACAAACATTTGTTGAATGAATAAATTTGGAGTCAGACAGACCTAGTTGCAAATCCTAGCTCTATTACTTGGCCTGGAGTAGGTTACTTAGCTTTAAGTAGAATTATACATGAAATGGGCATAAAATGTCTATGGAATAAAGTTGTGAAATTTCTATGGGCTTGAGAATATAATAATCATAACTAACATTCACTGAGTGCTAAGCATGGTGATATGGTTTATATTTATTACTTCACTTGATTCTCATTGCAACCCTAAATGGTGGGTGGTGTTTTTATGCTCTTTATAGATAACGGACTGGGGCTAAGAAACATTAAGGTCTTGCTTAAATCATAGTAAATGGTGGAGCTACAATTTACTGGCATTCAGAGTCAATATTCTTAACAAAAACACTGCACACTACCCATAGTAAAGTAAATTCCAATTATAATGTCTGGTACATAATTGATGCTCAATGCATTGCAGGGAAAGATTAACAGCAATAAGCCTAGGAGCAAGTAATGTGCAGTGATCCAGGCCAATGGGCTAGGAGCTGTTATTGGAAGGCCTGAGACAAAATCTCAGATGCAGGGTAATACTCTAGTTCTTAGGTGAGTTTGTCAGGAATAAAAGAGCCTACATCCTGGTAAACCTGCTGTGCAGTATAGATTACAATCAAAAAGCCTGTGGCACAGGGGGCCAAAATAGGGCCCAGGTCCTGGAACTATGCCAGGAGTTAGAAATGAACTCAGAAACAAATAAACTCAACAACTAAATTGTGGCTCATGGTTAGAAACACACTAGCAGGATGCATGCCATGATTCTGTGTCACCTGGAGAGCTCTGGCAGCATGGAGTCAGCCTGGGAGATAACTGGGCTGCAGATGGGTATTGGAAGCCCAGACAAGAGTTGTGACAAAAGGAGGGTGGGGCCAGGCATCAGGAAAGTGGTCCTAGACATGTTTATTGACAATAGTAACTGCTGTCTTAGTAATCAAGTATGTATGTATGTATGTGCATATGTGTCCGTGGTGTCAATCTTCTTGAGTATATGAAACTGTTTTTAGAAAGCATTCTTCATAGGTCTCCTCTAGGTCCCTAAAACATTTCTATGGCTACATTATCAAGATTATTCTATAGAAAAATAAGCTTGTTTCTTGCAAACAAGCAAACAACCAACAACACTAAAAACAGTAATAAAAGAATACATTTTCTAAAACCCTCAAGTCCATCATCACAAAAATAAGCCCTTTTAAAAATAGAAACTATATTTTTAACCAAGTAGTTATTGAGACATTATCTGTAAAATATAAAAGAGCATCCTAAAATTATAAAGATATTTGAAATGTAATAGATCTTCCTAACCTTTTGGCATATTAGAAAATAAATATAGCACCATATATAGTGACTAACCACGAGATATTCTTAGAAAAATACCGTGAGGAAATCAGATAACAAAAAGGAGATTTTCCCCTTGATTTTCTGTTTTTTCTTTCTGTTTTAAAATCCACAATTTGAAAAGAAAAACCTGGCCTGGAGTTTGGAAAGCAGTACTGGATTCTTGCCCAGGCTATTTCTCCTTCAGTTATCCTTTAAGGAGATTGTGGGACTGGGCTGATACAGCCAAGGTGAAGAACAGTTTCATTTCTTTTCAAGTTGTATCTGCTTCAAATTCACAGCATAATTAAATGTGCTTCTTGTGTATCTCACTAAAATTGAGGCTCTGTGGGTCTTATGTAAGTTTTCCATGAACTAGTTGTTAAGAAATGAGAAAATCCAAATTCTGTTCTGTGATCTTTTTTGGCAAGTATGTTAAACTTTGGAGGCCTGTTATTTCCTCTACAAACCAGACAGTTTGACTATATTCAAATTTTCAAAAATCCTGGCATTTCGGCAAGATGGTAAAGTTTTTAGATTCAAAGGCTAAATATAGAGAACATGTCCACATATGGCAAATTATAATGAAGTAGGAATTATGCCAGCTTGAAACCTATGATTCGTGAATTAAAAAAAAACTTCTGCAGAAACGGTTGGGAAATTCCAAAAGTAATAATAACAATGTTAATGAAGTATTAAAAATAAGATTATGGATGGATATTACAGTATTTTTCTAATTTCTTTTCATATCATTCCCTTTTTGAGGCATGTCAAATTAGCCACTAATTTTCTACTTCCTGGTGGCAATGTAAAGCAATCTTGCTCAGACACTTGGGCCAATAGTAATAATAATAATAGTCATAGCAGATATTTCTTACCATATAGCAGGCACTGTTAATCCTTACCACTGTACACCCCCCCACCCCCCACCAACACATACATTTTTATATATGAGGAAACTGATGCCCAGAGCTATCAGCAACAGGCTAATGAGTGGCAGTCCTGAGAATGGAGCCTAGCTTGTTTGGCTTCAAAGCCCATGCATCTCCAATTATGTGACGTGGCTCCAACACTGGAAATGTGTCCTGAACCAGAGGGAACGCAAGAGCATACATAATCTGGGAATTGTAAAGGAGTGTGAGGCTGCACACAGAACTAAAGCCCTTTAGTATGTGAAAGATTTCTAATTTCATAAAAGCACTGAGAACCCAAGTCTTTTCAAAAAACAACTCAAAAATCTGTTGCAAGTCCAAGGAGGCATGGATCACCACAAAGCAGTTTTGAAATCTCTGTCTAGAGGATCTTTAATTAAGGACTGTTCTGGTGTTAAACTTCCAACTGTCCGTTGTTGATCTTTAATTATTAATATAGGGTCGTCACTATTTTTAGAAGGGCAGATCTGTTACTCTTGTTAGTTTCGCTTCTAGGGCCCTACCCTTCTTTTGGAGGTGTGTCCAATGATGATCACCATATAATCTAAGGTGAAATTTTGGGCAGTTGAAGCAAGAATAGGAGAGATAAGCACTAGATTTAGCTGTTGGCCAGGAGTGAAAGAGGTTTAGACTAACAAATTGACTTTCTCCAACCCATTCAGTTACCCCTTGGATGGGTAATTCTCATGTAAGGAACTAGCTTGGTCTACTCACAGAATGGGGCTGGATCCATGACTGTAAATGAGAGAGAATGCCTGGCTGAGACTCCACTAGAAGCTGTGCCTGATGGAGTAACCAAACCAAGCAGAGACTTAATGCTGGAAGTCCTTGAGAGGAAATCTGCTCTTTCTGAGCCTGGAACTTGAGAGTTTCACATGATGATTAAGGGCTTTACTGGAAACTTTAAGTCCTAAGAATTGCTTCTTGAGCATATCTTCCTGGTTGGCTTCCCAAGTCACAGCTCCATCATGCCATAATCCTGATAGATGTTTTGAGATATTCCTGGCATTAAAGTACAATTAATTTACACTTTAACATAAAGTGTAAATTACTACTATTGCACCCTCAAGAAAAAAATATGTACTTATAAATATATATAATGTATGTATCTATGGATATATATGTAATTTCTCTCAGTCTCTTATCTCTCTCTCTCTCTCACACACACACACACACACATACACACATACACATACATGCCCATACACTCACATATGCATTAAGACACATTGTTTTTTCTTAATGCTCATGCATATCAAAAGCAACGAAGAAGGAGAAGCCTAGGGGTAACATGATGCCAAGGCTTCCAAGGTTGTTATTCCACTAATTATGTGTGGCCTTGGGTAAGTCTCTCTGAAAAGTGATGTCTTAGTGTAGACATTGTTCCGTGATTAAAAAGATTGGATGTTGAAAAATTAACTCAAAATTTGATAACCCTATTCTTCTATTGAAGATCCACTATGAGCACCAAAGATCTGGGAAGTGGAGAGATTAAAACCCGAATCCAGGACAGCTTTGGTTTTCTTGGGGCTCATGATCAGTTTATTATTTCAGCTTGTCAAATAAACCCCAAGAGGCATTTTTAAGCTTGGAAAATGCAATTCAATAGGAAATATCATTAAACAAAGTTGATAACTTTTTTGTCTTTTCCATCTCTTTTTTCAAGGCACCTGTGTATGCACATGCATGAATGTGTGATTATAATCCTCTCAATTTAGTTGGGGCCCATCAGCAGCCTGTAGCTTTCCCCTCACTCATCTTGTATCATTTAGTACCCAATGAGCAATCGCTACTTAACCGATAATTTCAAGCAGATGACAGAAAAGAGTAGAAACAGCCTCAGAGAACGCACAGCATTTTGCTTTAAAAATTCCTGCTCACTATTTATCTTTTAGCTAAATCCTTTCTCCCTCTGCATATTTACCACATGTAGTCAATTTTGCTTTTCTTTTCAGTTTTAAATGCCACAACTCAGCAGGAAAAAAAAGTGCCTGGTATCTTGCTGAACAACTACCTGGTATTATCCAGGTGAGATAAATTGTGATGCCACCAAATATCCTATATATAAATGTATGGACATAAATTCTTTTCTGAAAAATATATTTATACTGCATAATTTCTATCTTACTTTTTCATGCATAGTGCCTGTTCATTTCCTTATATCATTAAATACACTTCAAGAAAACATCATTTCCAGTGGACTCCCAACAAGAGTATAAACTTTGGATGTCAGAAAATCAGTGTAGACATGACCTGGACTCTGAGATATATAAGATGACCTTCATCTTAGGAGACCACATGGACTTTATCACATACACAGTATGTGAGGAAGCTGAGCTTTCCCAGAGGAAACAATAAAAAGAGTGGAAATGTAATATTGAGTCCTATTTTTGTGCTTTACATTTATTATCCTACTTAGTGCTCCCCCAAAACTCAGAAACTATTACTATCTCATTTTACATAGGAGGAAACTGAGACTTGAAGATACCTTATATATAGATCTTGGATTTGAGACCAGAATTGCCCTAGTGTCGACCTTAGTTCTTTCTACTTCACCATACTGCTTCTCTGAGAAGTAAATGATGTCTTAAAATCAAGTCGGATAAAATACCTTCTACAACCACATGAAGAAAAAAATTTAAATGTTATGAGTGGAATAGGACATTTGGTTACTCAGAACCAGGGAGATAAATGCAGTGTCCTTATGCTTCATATTTAGTTCCCTGAAGCTTAAAAGAGGAATCTTGAGGCCAAGTAGGATAGTCTCTCTTTGCTTAGGTCAGGAATCAGGGAGAAATGGAAAAGGGCAGAGTGGATGTGGAGATAATGGTAGTTCAGTCTAGGAGAAATGGAGCCTGCTCATCTCTAAATGAACTACATACTGGCAGGGATTGAGAATTTTTGTATATCCTGCATCACTTCTAAAAAGTAGATCACTTCTAACAATATAGGATTGAAAACAGTACGAGAGTTCTAGGGGTCTTTTAATCTATATCAGCTAAATGTCTTTGATAACATTTATAAACTTGGCAATGAAGTTCTGGATGCTGTTAATATTAAATCATAATTTCTTAACACATTTTTAAACATTTTATTTGCTTGGTTTGTACTTTTCCCTCTTGTCACTTGACCAGCTGTTTCTAGCTGGGCTTGACTTTCTGCCACCAGCAAAGAGCAGGGCAAGTACTCAAGTAAGTAAGCTACTAAGAAGGCCAGTGACCCAAGCCACCAGGAGAATCAGCTCCCCATCTGCACTTCAGGGTTTCTGCCATTCCGTGACTCTGTCAGGAAGAAAAGGCAATTACAGACATCACTATATTCATGCCTCTCCTTAAGCTAATGGAAAACAGGCAAGGATAATGCCCAAGAAGGTCTCAGATGTGTTACTCAGATATCAACTTTTATTTACAGTGCAAATGTTTTTAGTAACAGGGACCAACTCCCCTTAAACGTACTACAGTGCTTCAAGACTTCTGTATAATTTCTTCTCCTTTATCAAGCCTATGTATCCAGTATAGGGTAGTGGAGGCAAGTTGTGGTTACTCACTAGCTCATTTTTGCCTAATTCTACCATCTTAATATATTTAATTCTTCCAGAAAACTCATATTCTAAGCATAGATAACCACGTAAATTATGTTTTTTATGTGTAGAACCTAATAGAACGTATATTTCTCATTCATATTGTCTAGAATAACAATCTTTCTCTACAAGGATACAATAAATAACACCATTACCCTTTCCCTTCATCCATCCCAAACTACGGGGAAAGGTGACTATGAGCCAGGGAAATCAGAGCAGCACCAGGAGGCACAGTGAAAGGTCTGGAATCAAGAAAAAACTAGTAGCACTGGGACAGTGCCTTAGGTGGGCTTTCTGTAATGAGAAGGGACGACTGGGAGAGGGACTTCCTTCCTATTTGGGAATGTCCTTAGCAACCTATATATAGCTGCCTTGCCCCACCAACCCCATCCCACCTTCTCCTGTTGTTTTCCCTACATGGCTCCTGCTGCCTGTAATGATAGCCTTGGCAGATGACAGGGTCAAGAGACGTGCACAAGTATACAGCCCCTCTCCACTCCTTTCTGAGTTATTACATAACCTCCTAGTCTCTCGGGATTAGCAGAACATCCTGTCAAAAGCAAGAGGTATCAGAGAAGGAGGCAAATAAGGGTTACAGGTCAGACTCTCTGGTTCCTTTGACCCTTGTCACTAATCTCTGTCATCTGGGAATTGCCTTAACTTCCTTCCTACCTAACCTGCCCTGGCTCCAGAGGCATTCATATCTCTATGCCCCAGACAGCAACTATAATGAGCTGCAGGCATGCAGGTCAAGGAAGAAGTGACAAGAGTAGCCTCATATAAGGACAAGCTATGAGAGAGATAGCAAAGGGCTTTCTTCACTCCAAGGCACCATTTTATTTCTAATAAAAGGTCAGTTACTCAAATTCAGCACCTAGATATATACCCCAAAGTACTGAAAACAGAGACTCACACAAATATTTGTGTATTAATATTCATTGCAGCTTTATTCACAATAGCTAAAGGTAGAAACAACCCAAGTGTCCATCAACAAATTCATGTATTAAAAATGTAATATAAACATATAATGAACATTATTCAACAATGAAAAGGAATGAAATGCTTATATATGCTGCAATATGGATGAGCTTTAAAAACATTATGCTAAATGAAATATTCCAGACACAAAAAGGCAAATATTGCATGGTTCCACTTATATAAAATATTGAGAATAGGCATATTCATATAGACAGATGTGGATCAGAGGTTGCCAAGGCCTGGTAGGAGAGAAAAACGGCAAGTTATTGTGTAATTATTAAAGTTGCCATTTGGGATGATGAAAAGTTTTGGAAATAGATACAGGTGATAGTTGCAGGACTTTATGAATGTAGTTAATGCCACTGAATTATTAAAAATTGTTAAAATGGCAATTTTATGCTATATATATTTTACTACAATTTAAAAAAGGATCAGTTGCTCATCAGGGCATGTGTTTTTTCCTTGTTATTCAACTCTTTTTTTAGATTTTGCAAAGTCACTGAAAAATTCTTTGATCTCATTAGATTGACACATACTTTTTATTCCCTTTCTGCATTTCCCTATTATCTACTCCTCTGACCAACTATTAATAAGTCCAATTACTTAATATTTATTGAGTTCCAGGCACTCTTCTGTCCTACATGAATTGATGAATTTAGTTCTCATAACCTCTATGTGAAAAGTATACTGTTACTGATATGGAAGGAGGGGCAGGGAAGTGCTGGGTAGAGGAGGGCATAGTCCCTGGGGAGGGCTCCACCCTGAGACCTGTTCCCAGGGACCTAGGTGAGGACAGGCACTACTGCCTTCCTGCCCAAATGTTGCATTTCTCAAGACCATCCTGACACGCCACATCCCCATCCTGTGCCTATAAAAATCCCAAGACCCTAGCAGGCAGAGACACAAGCAGCTGAATGTCAAAAGGAACACACAGCATCTGGACGTTGAGAGGACGTCAAGTGGAGCATGCCAGTGGAAGAGCACAGGACAGACACTGGCAGGCCGTCGACCAGTGGCCAGTGGAAGGAGGCAGAGTTTGGCCAGGGAGGTTGGAGGAGAGCCCGGGTTGCTGAGCAGCCAGACTCAAGAGGAAAACCATCTACCTTCTGGCTCCCCCATCTGCTGAGAGCTACTTCAACTCAATACAATCTTGCACTCATTCCCCAAGCCCGCATGTGATCCAATTCTTCAGGTACATCAAGGCAAGAAATCCCAGGATACAGAAAATCCTCTATCCTTGTGATAAGGAAGGGGGTCTAATTGAGTTGACTGACACAAGCTGAACTAACATAAGCCGCCTACAGATGGCTAAACTAAGAGCACCCTGTAACACATGTCCACCGGGGCTTCAGCTGTAAACATTCACCCCTAGACAGTGTCATGGAGTCAGAGCCCCACAACCTGCCCATCTGAATGCTCCCATAGAGGTATGAGCAGCAGAGCACTGAAGAAGGAGCATACCACCATCCCATGCCCTGTGAGGGGAACAAGGGAACTTTGCCCATTTCATTGTTATTCTTGTTTTATGGTAGAAGTAATAAATGTCATTCCCAAGTCATCCTCTAAGTAAGGTCAGAGTCAAGATTCAGTCTTGGTAAGTCATGCTCCAATACTCACTGTTTTTTTCATTTGTTTTGTTTAAGATGGGATCTAGCTCTGTCATCCAGTTGGAGTGCAGTGGTATTATCTTGGCTCTCTGCAACCCCTGTTTCCCAAGATCAAGCAATCCTCCTACCTCAGCTTCCTAAGTAGCTGGGACTACAACCATGTACCACCATGCTTGGCTTTTTTTTTTTTTTTTTTTTTTTTTTTTTGTGTAGAGAAGAGGGTTTCACCATGTTGCCCTGTCTGGTCTTGAAGCTCTGGACTTAAGCAGTCCACTCAGCTTGGCATTCCAAGGTTTTGGGATTGCAGGTGTGAGCCACCATGCCTGGCCAAAACTTTCATTCTTGACCATTATTCTATGGCATTCTTGAAATCCTGCAATACATGCTCCCACAGTCTGCCCCAGACTGATTAAATCAGAATTTCTA